>JAPTJF010000095.1:0-158260 GCA_029339195.1 Micractinium sp. NFX-FRZ | reverse complement strand
TGCAGGAGCTGCCTGGATAGTGCCGGTGCTTGCAGGGCCACCCTTGCGCCCGCAGGTGTGGCGGGCCTGCTTGGCAGCGTTCAAATGTGTCGAATTAAGTGTGTCAGAAATTGCAGGAGCTGCCTGGATAGTGCCGGTGCTTGCAGGGCCACCCTTGCGCCCGCAGGTGCGGCGGACTTGCTTGGCAGGGTTCAAATGTGTCGAATTAAGTGTGTCAGAAATTGCAGGAGCTGCGTGGGAAGTGCCAGTGCTTGCAGGGCCACCTTCGCCCCTGCAGGAGTGGCGGGCCTGCATGGCAAGGTTCAAATGTGTCGAATTAGGTGTGTCAGAAATTGCAGGAGCTGCCTGGGTAGTACCGGTGCTTGCAGGGCCACCCTTGCGCCCGCAGGTGTGGCGGGCCTGCTTGGCTGGGATCAAATGTGTCGATTTCAACGGGCGCTCGTCCTGGACAAATTCAGCAGGTGCGCAGATCTCAGGAGGGTGATATGCAGCTGCATAATACGAGGCTACAGTAGGCCGACATGGCTGCTCAGTGAGACCTGTTCGCTGTTGCGCTGTGCGACTGCGTGCCGCCAGCCGGCCTGAGAGGAGCTGAAGTGCGACACGGTAAGCCAGGCGCCCGCATGCCCACCCTGCTTCCAACAAGCACAGAGTCGGAGCATAAGGGTTACAGATCCATGGGTGTGGCACATGGGAGGCAGGTGGCTGGCAAAATCTACAAGCAAAAGGTGGTGGCACAGATGAAAAGGGTACACTGAGGTCGCTACAAAGGGCTGATACACAGCTGGTGGAAGGAAAGCCATGCTATGCTCCACACACGCGAGAATCTGACGAGGACACATTGCAGCACAGCCAGAAGAGCGGTCACCCACTGGCGGTGATACCGGCCTCTGTCACTGCGCTGCCAGACTGCTCCGGCGTGGCAGCTGTGGGCGAGTGAGCTGCACCGCCAGCTGTGGCTGGCGGGGTGTCAACGGTGGGGGTGCCGGTCGAAGCCACCTGGTGCTGCCCTGTCTTGAGGCTGCTATGCCCGTCGGCAGCCGCAGTGCCGCTGCTGCCAGCGCTGTTGATGCTGGCGCCCAGCCGGCTGCGACTGGCGGCAGCCGAGGGTTCGCTGGGTGACGGCGGGGCAGCTGTCTGACCACCAGCAGCATCGGTGTGCTGCTCGCCCAGTACTACGGCAGCGGCGGCAGCGGCAGGGTGCACCTTGCGCGGGGAGGCGGGGGGAGTGCCCATGCCGAGTGCCGTCGGAGTGCTGTGCTTGGCAGGCAGCTGAGTGCGGATGGTGGGCAGCGCAAGCACCTGCTGCCGCTCTGCCACCTGCGCCTCCTGCATGCCCGCGGCGTTGCCGCTGGAGTTTGCTGCACTGCACTGGTACTGGTCCGATGCAGTGGTGGGCTGTGTGCGCGGCGAGCCCAGCAGCAGGCGGCTGGCCAGGCGGAAGCAGCCCAGCACGGTGACAGCTGTGCCGTATGCTGCACACAAGACAGGGGCACACGGCGGTTGTGCGTGTGTGCGAGAGAGGGGGCAGGCATGAACGAGGAGTGCAGGACGCCAGGCGGCGTGCAGGCTGCAGGACCTGAGCAGACAAGCCACCAGGGCGGGGTAGGCATGCAGGCTGAGATGAGGGGCAGGGAGGGGGGATGCGCTGCGCGGCAGGCCGAGGGGCACAAGGCAGGGCTGGAACAGCAGGGCGCTGACGGCAGGTGGGCGGGCGGGCGGTTGCGTCGGGTGACAGGCTGGCCAGGCAGGTCACATAAGCACGGGCAGCAGGCATCGTGGGGCAGGACACAACCGCAGAGCAAGGGGCGACGCGGGCTCCCCACCCCTCAAAACAGTGCTGGCGACACATTGGGGCACACTCACCGCTGAGGGCGCTGGCAGCCATGGCCCCGGACACAAGCGTGGCCACAAACAGGGAGAGCGCGAGCACCGCAAGCACGCCCGCCAGGAAGACGCCTGACAAGGGGGGATGGCAGAGAAGGGTGGGGTCAGCTGTAAGCAAGCACTCAGGGTGGCACACGGCTGGGCTCTGAACAAGAGCGCCGCAATGCGGTAATAAGCGCATCGCTTCTGCTCGGCAGGCCCTCCCCCGCTTGCCTGCTGGCTGTGCCCTACGCGCCCGTGTCTCAGAAACGAAGGGCAGCTGTGCTCCCTGCCTGCTGTACAACGCAGCCGCTCCCGTGTTTCACGCCCCACCGCTTGCCTACTAGTGCTGCCTGGTGCACTCAGATGGAGCCACACTTCGGCCCAGCCCTGCCTGCGCAGCTTAAAGCTATGCTGTTCACGCCCAGCGGCCACAGCACTCACCCGAGGCGATGGCCAGACCCACCGCGGCCCACACCCCTGCCAGGCTCAGGAGCGCTGTGGTGCAGGCCAAGGCCACCGCGCCGGAGAAGCCAAAGCTGAGAGCGGAGCACAGTGCCTGCAGCAGGCGGGGGAGGCGTGGCGGATACGTTATTGGTCATGTTCAGCATGTATATGCAAGGCGGGTCGGCGCCGAGGTAGGCAGTGACACAGGATGGTTGGCTGGGCAGCAAGATGGAGCAGAACCAGCCGCAGTGGCAGCAGCAGCCGTAGCGGCAGGCCACAGCAGTAGGCAGCGGCTGCAACAGCAGCGGCAGCCCGTAGCGGCAGGCCACATCAGCAGGCAGCGGCTGCAACAGCAGCGGTAGCCCGTAGCGGCAGGCCACAGCAGCAGGCAGCGGCTGCAACAGCAGCGGCAGCCCGTAGCGGCAGGCCACAGCAGCAGGCAGCGGCTGCAACAGCAGCGGCAGCCCGTAGCGGCAGGACACAGCAGGCAGCAGTGACGCACCAGCCAGCCGGGCGCTGTGTGGGGCATCAGAGCGGATGCGTGGCGGCGCAGGAAGCGGGCGTCCTTGGGCGTGTTGGTGCGCAGGTCGCAGGCCAGCTGCAAGTTGCATGGGGCACGGGTGGGCATAGGAGAGCGCCACAGCCATCGGGGGGTCGCAGCAGAGCAGGGGCAGTTCGCCTGAGGCCACCATGCTGTTCTGCTCACAATACCGGCAGCTGGATGGCAGGCCGCCATCAGCTGCCAGCATGTGCAGCAGGGCTGCGGCACCAGTTATGCAAACCGCCGCCCGCCGAGCACGACGCATGCACCTGTGCTCGTGCCGCCGCTCGGGGCGGGCGGCCCATCAACGGCTGGGCTTACCTGGAAGAGTGCCTCGCGTGTGTGGTCGGGAACCACCAGTGCCACCACTCCTGCGACAGGGAGCGCGTCCAGGGAGGTAGCAAAGCGGCACATTTGTTGAGGGGCCCGACTACCTCGGGGCACAACAGGCGGTGGCGGCGGCGGCCTGGCAGGCGCCCCAAGAGTATGACTCGCAGCGCGCGAGGACCGTTACTGTGCTTGATGCATCCTCACTTCAACCACTCACCGGCCATGTGGGAGCGGTAGAGGCTGAAAAGAACTGTGCCAACCAGCGCCTTTGCGTTGTGCAGTCCCCCGTGAGCTGCCAGGGCTCTGCCGGACCCTTCCATTGCCGACGGCATGCCTATCTACGGGTCGGGGGGCCCAGTCAATAGGGAGGAGGGCAACCGAGGCAGCAAGGAGCGGGCTCTCACGACACAGCGCCCTTCCACTCTGCCAGAATGCTGCTATCGCTTTAATATATGACACGGAATTGACAGCGGCGGGCACAGAGGCCCGATGAGATTGGCGCGGCAGTTCTGCTTAGTTGGCAGTCCGCCACGGACGGCTTCTGGCGCGCCCCAGCATTCTGCAGAGCGGTTGCATGTGCTCACATGCTAATACGACCTGCCCCCTGCCATCCAAGGCCTGCTTCTGGCCGCACCACTTCTCATTTCCCACAGCTCCCTCTCCGTTAGCTTCCTACCCGCTGTCGACATCTGAGCTTGCCGGCCCAAGGCAGCAGAAGCCCTCGGCCAGCGCCGTATAGCTGCGGGGTTTAAATCATTCTGTCACCGCTTCTCGCCATGCGCCTCAAGCCGTGGCAGGCGGTGCTGGCGCTGGCAGTGGCGTCCTTCTTCTTTGGAGTGACGCCTGTGACGGGTGAGCCGGGCGAGATTGGACAGGCGGGTGGTGGGCCTGGCTTCTGCCCGACGGGCGTGCCAGCGGCGGCGGGTGGCGATGCTCCTTGCCTCCCCCTGCCGCTGGTTCAGCCTGGAGTGCTTTGTGCGGCTTTTGCCTTCCACTTGGTTTAAAGCCTCCCCTCACCAATGTATCCTGCCGGCGCTGCAGTGTACAGGACATGTGCGCCCCTGCTGGGACGGTGTCCCAAGTGGATGTGTGTGGAGCGGCCTGTGCGCCCGCTGGAGGCTGCCATGCGCAACGTCACCTCCTCTTACGACCTGGTGAGCGCAGCGGCAGAGGCGGGGCCCGTAGGGAACGCAGCAGTGATACGTGTGCAAGGGCGCCGCTCGCTGCACGCGCTGTGTTGTGCGCACGCAAGCCTGTCTGCCCTCCCGGGGCAGGTCTGCGCTGCCACCACGTGCTCCCGCAGCCGCCCTTCTCATCCAGCTGCCGTCTCCCGCCTGCGGCACAACTCCGCCTGCCCCGTGTTGCCCGCAGCTGGCGCACCTGGTGGCCGAGTTCCTGCAGCAGCCGGGCATGGACCCTGCAGTGGAGCAGCGGTTCCAGGACTTTTTGGCGGAGAGAGCAACCAAGTGAGCAGTGGGAGGGCAGGCGCTGGCAGGCGAGGCGGCGCCGTCTGCTAACCCATGCAGCCGTGCAGACTGGTGCCTGGCCGCGTACGGCCTCGTGCCTCGACTCTATGCTGCTGGCGCTGCTGTCCAGCCCCTCGTGCCCCTCCCTGCTCTCCAGAGATCCTGCATGCCTTCCTGCCTGCCAGCCATGGCACCTGCATGCCTTCCTCTCCACCATCTATAATGCATGCATGACTCCCCGTCCCCTCCGCCCCGCCCAGGAGCTACCCACGGCTGGAGTCTGCGCTGGACTGGCTGCTGGCCGTCTACAAGTTTGTCTTCCCCTTCCTGGTGAGGCCTGCACTGTTAGGGTGGCGGATGCGCAATGTAGTGTTGTGGTAGCGACCTGCCCCCTGCGCACGCCCCGCTGGTGGAAGGGGTAACAACCGCTGTGTGGCATAGGGTGTACATGCTGGGCGTTCAAGAAGCACAGGGCAGCGTGAGAAAGACCAGCCGCTGCAGCAATGCTGGCTGCCCCCTCACCCTGCACCGTTCGGCAGCAGCGTGGCGTGCGCGGTGTCACATGCCTGTGCCCCCAGTGCACCCTTCCTGCTCCCTCCCACCTCCCCTCCCTCCCGCCCCCCTCCCACCTCTCCCTCACCCACCCGCGCCCCACCGCAGGTCATCCATCTCGTGGCCAAGCTGCAGACCCCAGACACCTCGGGCCCAGCAGCCGGGGAGGCGGCAGCAGATGCTGGCAACAGCGGCGGGGGGCTGCAGCCCGCAGCGCCGCAGGCCATGCCACGCCGCGCCAGTCAGCAGGCAGGGCAGCTGGCACTGGCGGGCCCCGGGAACGGCGGTGGTGGCACGCCGGCAGGCGGTGGCGCGCTGCCCGACAAGCGCGGCCTCCGAGGCGCGGGCAGCATCACTGCCTGCGGCGCAGGCATGAACAGCAGCAGCTTCGGCAGCACATTTGGGGCAGACAGGAGGGGCAGCGAGAGCCCGACAGGGCCGGAGACGCCCATTGAGGGCACCAGGCTGCTGCCAGCTCAGCCAGACGGGTGGCGTGCAACAGGCAAGTGGGCGAGACATGGTGTGCGTGGGGGCAGGGCATGGGGTGGGTGGCTGCGTGCTTTCGCCTTGCCCATTCAGGCCTCTGCTGCTGCTGCTGCCGCTGCATTCGTACTCCTCTGGCGGATGTTGCGGCCACCACAGACACATACAGCACCTCACACCTAGGTCTGCTTGCTGGCATGCTGCTGTGGTTGCTGCAGGGACGGGCAGGGCGCTGCGCCCCACGATTGCTGAGCTGGAGGCATACTGAGGCTGCGTCCAGCTAGCTCGCCAGTTTGAGCGGCAGCAGCTCTTGCGCCTGTTCCCTACCAGCCTGGCGAGGCACCTGCACTCTGACGACGACCTCACTGTCGCGTAGTACTCAGCGGCCTCCCACCTGTACAGCCCTGACACATCACAACAGAACATGCCCGTGCCCTTAGCCTTGTTGTATGGCATTCATGCTGACACTCACACATGTCAACCTGGCAGCGCACCCACTTGCACACCTTGAACCACCTCACATTCATTTGAACCTAATGCCTTACAAGGAGCAGCAGGCACGCCTGTCGGTTGACTGGCATAACACACGTAGGAAACCAAACAGAAGCAAATGGTAGTCAAACGACTAAGATGTTGAAATAAAGGTGCAAAGGGGTTGTGCGAGAACGGTTCTAGCAGGGGACCCAAGCAAGCAGCAGAACAGGACGGAGGTTGAGCATCAAGAATGAGATTATGGCACTGAAAGGGCAGGTTAGGCAGGGCGGGGCTCAGCTGAGGCCACCTCAAAAGCCGCCCCAGCCCTCACCTTCTTCCTCGTGCTGTGGCGGCTGCCGCCCACCGGGGCGGCTCCAAGGGAGGTCGGCCGCAAGCTGCTCCTCCTCAGGCCAGCCAAAGGGAGCGCCCTGGCGCGTCTGCCAGCCCAAGGCAGCGCCGACATTGCCACTGCCAGAGTTCAGGCTGACCTCGTCAAACGCCGCCTGCTCGTCCACGGCCGCCTCCTGCTGCACTGCTGCTGGCTGCTGCTGCTGCTGCTGCTGCACTGCTGCTGGCTGCTGCTGGTGCTGCTCTGCCTCCTCGGCGGTGATCTCTGCTCCAGCCCATCCCTCGTCGCCGCCAAATGCATCCTGCCAGCCGCTGCTGTCGGTGGCAGCATCCGGGAAGGGCTGCGCTGCCGCCTGCCAGCTGCCAGGCGCGTGCTGCTGCTGCTGCGCCTGCCAATCGGCGCTGGCATCCACCGCCTGCTGATCTGCAGCATCTGACAGCCCAAAGTCGGCAATGGCGGGCACAGCTGCAGGGCTGTCGACACCTGACGGCTGCTCCTCCTCAAGCTGCCACCCAGCCGCCTCCTGGGCTGCAGCCGCTGCCTCGGCAGGCGGCTCCCAGGCGGCCGCCTCCGCTGGCGCAGTCATGTCACTGGGCCAAACCTCCTCCTCCTCCCAGCCTGTGGCCTCGCCTGCGCTGGGTTCAGCGACAGCAGGCGAGCCCTGCTGCTCAGGAGCCTGCTCCCAAGCTGCCGCCGTTACGTCGCCTGCTGCCGGCTGCGGCTGCTTCGAAGCTGCCGCCTCCTCAGCCGCAGCGCCGGCACCGCTTGGCCAGCCCTCCTGCGGCGGCGGCAGCTGCTCCCACGCCGCCACCTCAGCTGCAGTACCATTGGGCCAGCCCTCCTGCTGCTGCGGCGGCTGCTCCCATGCTGCAACCTCGGCTGCCATGTCAGTGGGCCAGCCCTCCTCCTGCTGCTGCTGCTGCTGCTGTTCCCATGCTGCAGCCTCATCAAGTGAGAACTGCTGTGGCTGCTCCCATGCCGTCGCCTCTGCTGTCGCATCAGTGGGCAAGCCCTGCTGCTGCGGCTGCTCCAGCGCGCTGCCGCCGTCAGCTGCCTGAGGTGGCTGCTCCCAGGCTGCAACCGCAGTGGCTGCGTCAGCGGGATCAGCGGGCTGCTCCCAGGATGCAACCTCGGCAGCTGCCGCAGCGGGACCAGCGGGCTGCTCCCAGGCTGCCGCCGCATCAGCTGCTGGAGTGGCGTCCGTGGGCCAGCCTTCCTGCTGCTCCTGCTGTGCCCAGGCACCTGCCTCGTCAGCTGCGGCCGCAGCATCGACAACCCAGCCCTCCTGCTGCTCGGGTGGCTGGTCCTGCTCCCAGCCAGCCACTTCATCAGCAGCGTGCTGTGGCTGCTCCCAAGCTGCGGCCTCCTCACCCGCTGCCAGCTGCTGTTGCTCCTGCCAGGCTGGTGCGTGCTCTTCAGCAGAGCCGCCCTCTGCCCACTCTGCGCCGACTGCCTCTGAAGCGGCGGCCTCTGCGGCTGCGGCCTCTGTGGCTGCGGCACTGAACTGCTGCGCGTCCACCTCGGCGGGATTGGCTGCAAGCATGGGCTCTGCCTCCTCCTCCTCAGCGCCTGCTCCGCCGGCGCCGTCGTTCCAGCCAGCCTCCTCCTCCTCCTCCTCCGCAGCGGCCGCACCCTCGGCATCGTCACCCCAGCCAGCCTCCTCCTCCACCTGCAGTCACAGAAAGGCGTAACCAGGCAAGCAATCAGCTAGCGGAGAAATGCTGGATCTGCAGGTGCGCAACCGTTGCAGGAACGAAGCTGCCACAGTTGTTGCACGCGCCTGCTTCCAGCGGCATGTCGCACGCCCTGGCTCCACATAGCGGCTTGGAAGACACCCAGCAAGCTTGACCCGACCCACTCCCTCCCTTACATGCAAAAACACCGCAGCAAGCTCCTTTGCTCACCTGCACGTGCTCACACTAGTTCACACGCCCTGCCCTCACCCCTTCACCATCCGCGCACCTGGGCAAGCACAGCAGCAACCTCCTCCTCCGCCTGTCCCTTCTCCACCAGTAGCTCCACTAGGCGCGCCACCTGCAGCAGCAGCGGGGCACAACAGGGCGTGACACCGCGGCAGGCAACAGGTTCAGAATGGGGACAACAACAGGCAGATGTGTTCCTTGCACACGTGCTGTCGAGGAGTACAGGCTGATGCCTGGCAACGCACCCCTGCAGCGACCACTTATCCAGTGCCAAACCGCCACCTGGCCACCAGCTCTTTGCTTCTGCACCCCGCACAGCCCACCTTTGCCTCCTCCTGCCCCAGGCTGGTCAGGCAGTCGGTGAGCGTCTCGTCTCCGGATGCCACCTCCTCACGCAGGGCCTCGACCTCGCCAGCCAGCGGCTCCAGAGCCTGCAAGCATGCGCAGGGTTGTACAGCGGGCAATGCAGTTGAGGCTCGTGGGAAGGTGTGGCTGGTGCAGCTGGGCAGGGGGTGGCTGAATTTGGAAGGCCGGCAGGATGCTGTCCTTTCAGCTGCTGGCGGGCAGAGAACAGATTTGAAATCAAGGGCGCTTGCCGTGCCCCGCCCCAGCCCTTCATCCTGCCCAGCCCTCATCCATACTGCCCCCACCCACCTGCACCCGAGTGCGCAGCGCATCCAGCTCGTGGCGCAGGGCTGCCAGCTCATCACTGTCGGCAGCAGCTGCAGCCGCGCCACCAGGCGTGGCCGCGGGGGTGCCGGTGTTGGAGTCGATGTGCTGCTGCTGCTGCTCAAGCAGCTCCAGCATCTCCTGCTGCTGCGCCGCCGCAGCAACCACCTCGGCTGACAGAGCCTCTGCCCGCTCCCGCTCCGCTGCCAGCTGCAGCTGCAGAGTGGCCGCTTGCTGCTGCGCCGCCTCTTGGGCCGCAGCTGCAGCAGCGGCAGAGGCAGCTGCCTCTGCACGTGCCGCCTCCACCTCCTGCTGCAGCGCCCGGATTTTCTCCTCATCCTGCATGACCGCTGAGTAAGAGCTCTCCATTTCCTTTTCCCGGGTGGCAGAGAGGTCTGACAGCTGCTGCTCTGCCGCCTCGGCAGCCCGGGCCGCAACTGCTGCCTCCTCCCGAGCAGCGGCAAGCTCGTGACGCAGCAGGTCCAGCTCAGCAGCTGCCGCCTGGGCCCGCTCCCGCTCGGTCTGCTGGGCTGCGCTGAGCTCCAGCAACTGCTGCTCAGCAGCAGAGGCAGCCTCCGCCGCGGCGGCAGCTTCCTCGCGGGCTGCCGCCAGCTCTCGCTGCATCATGGCGACCTGCTCCTGCTCCGCAGCTGCAGCTGCACGGGCAGCGTCTACCGCCTGCTGCTTGGCCGCAGCCAGCTCCAGCTGCTGCTCCTCTGCAGCCAGAGCCGCCTCCAGTGCTGCTGCTGCCTCCTGCCTAGCGGTGGCCAGCTCATGCTGCAGCAGCTCCGCCTGCTGGTGCTGCTCTGCCGCTGCTGCCGCAGCTGCGGTGGCGGCAGCCGCTGCCTGCTCCTGGGCAGCTGCCAGCTCAGCACGCAGTGTTGCCAACTCTGCCTCGCGCTCAGCAGCCGCGGCTGCAGCTAGCTCTTGGTCGGCTGCGGCTGGCTGTGCCTCTGCCACTGCCTGCAGCTCATCACGTTTGGCCTCCAGGGCAGCAATCCTGCGAACAGAGAGCGGTGGAGGGGTGGGGAACGAACTCAGAAGCAAGGCAGGCAGGAGGCGGGGTGCATGAGGAGGAGGCGCACTGGCCTGGCAGATGAGGTGGGGGAGCATGCAGGATGCGGGGTGCGCACATGCTAAACAGCACCAGATGCGGCACCCACCCGTCTCCCAGGCATCCACCCCACCCGCATTCACAGCCCCACTTCGGCGCTGCAGGCAGCTCCCATACCGTACACCGCCCCGCCCACACTCACTTCTCCGCATCTGCCGCCCGCAGCTTCTTGGCCTTGAGCAGCTGCACCTTGAACTTCTTCAGCTCCTCATCCTTGGCAGACAGGGCCGCCTCGTGGGCAGCAGCCGCCTGCTCGACGGCAGCAGCGGTGGCCTGGGCGGCAGCATGGCTGGCAGCCTCAGCAGTGGCCTCCTCAGCGGCGGCCTGAGCGGCAGCGTGCGCTGTAGCCGCGGCTGCCAGGTCAGCACGCAGGGACTCGATCACCGCCTGCTGGTCTGCCAGCTCCTGCGGGGGGTATGGGAGGCAGAGGAGGGACAGGGAAGGTGGTGGTGAGGGGCGGCTCTGTGCCAGCGGGCACATGGGTGGACGTGTCACGCAGGTCCAGCCTGAACAAGGCAGCTCCCTTGAGCAAATGCACCAAACAAGCAAGTAGCAAGCAGGAAGGCAGGCAGCAGGCGGGCGGCACCACCCTGCGTGCACAGCAGGCCGCCGCAGGCTGCTCACCTCGCGCAGCATGGTGGTGTCGTCATCAGCAGCAGCCAGCGCGGCCTCACGCTCCTGTGCCGCCGCTGCCAGCTGCTGCTGCAGCTCGCTGATCTGCACCTCGCGGTGCAGCAGCTGCTCTTGGTAGCCGGCAATCTCCTGCTGCTGCCGCTCCGTGGCCTCCATGGCTGCCTCCACAGCCGCCTTGGCAGCTTCCTTCTTCTGCTGAAGCTCCTCCAGCTGCTCCAGACGGGAAGCCAGCTCAGCATCCAGCGCAGCGGCGTGCTGCGCTTGCTGCTGAGCCGCAGCACCCGCCTCGGCGGCACGCTGCTCTGCCTTGGCGGCCGCAGCCTGGGCCGCTACCAGCTCCTCTCGCAGGGCGGCTGCCTCGGCTGCTGCAGCGCTGCTGCTGGACTGGGCCTCGGCGGCGGCGGCTGCCTGCGCCTCGAGCGCCGCCTGCGCTGCTGCCAGCTCGTCGCGCAGGGCTGCCAGCTGGGCCGCTGCAGCGCCGTTGGCCTCTGCAGAGGCGCGTAGCTCTGCCAGCTCGACAGCTGCATGCTCCATGTCCTCCTGCACCGGAGCAATTACCCACAAGCGGCAGGGAGGGTCACTTTTGCAGGATAGTGCAGGGGAGAGAGCCTGAGGGAAGGTCAAGTTGCCAAGGTCAGCACATACACACACAGTCACGTAGTATCGCTACGCCTGACGCACAGCAGGCATGCGGCGCCCACATGCAAACAACAGCGCTGCTCAAGCTTTACACCCGCCTGTAGCTCCTGCCGACATCGTGTGTTTCCCCCACCCCCCCACCCCATCCCACCCACCGTCTTGCCCTCCAGCAGCTCCATAAGCTTCAGGTTCTCATCTCCCAGGGACACCAGCTCCTGCAGGGGAGGACGGAACCAATACAGGAGGAGTTCAGGAAACCAGCCTGTGCAACGTAGCAGAATGGTACCAAGAGTTGTACAAGGGGAAGGCACTGCTTGACGTGTTGTTCGCAGTGCCGGGAAGAAGCTCAGGGCAAGGCAGCCCTCAGCCCTTTCATGTCTGCACACAAAGCCAAGCCAAGATCCATCCTCCACACTTGCCTGCTGGTGCTCCGCCGCCATGCTCTCCACCTGCTGCTGCAGCGCCGCCTGCTCCGCAACCAGCTGCTCCTGCAGGGCCTGAGCCGCCTCCAGCTGGGAGCGCAGCGCCGCCACCTCCTCCTCGGCAGCAGCAGCCGCCTCGGCCACCGCAGCTTCCTGCTGTGCAGCGGCATCAGCCAGCTGCTGGCGCAGCTCCGCAGCGGCGGCCTCGCTGGCCGCCGCTGCCTCGGCGGTGGCGGTCTGCTCCTGCTGCATCATCTGCACTCGCACAGGGCATTGTGCATGGGGAGGTGAGGAGATCGAGGCATCACCAACCATCCTCGTGATACACTTGGCAGCAGCATTTCTTGCTGCCCTCCCATGAATAGAACTGCGAGCAACTTGGTCTGCCCTTGATCCGGCACCCCCTTCCCCACCTGGGATAATCGTGCACACCACAGCTGCCTCCCCAGCTGGCAATGCAGCCCCTATTCTGTGACTGCCATGCCCTTGCACAACCCAGCCCCCTTCATGGCGCACGCTCGCATTGGAGGCAGGCCCACCCTCACCCAAGGCGCCCCCACTTGAGCACCCTCTTTGTCAACCCACCTGAATCTTCTTGCGGGCCACAGCAAACTTCTTCTCCAGGTCCTTGCAACGCTGCTGCAGCGCCGCGTGCTCCGCCTCATTGGCGCTGCCGGCAGAGGCGGCGGCTTCCGCGGCGGCAGCGGCGGCCTCCGCGGCCTGCAAACGAGGATGGCAGGTTGTGCACGAGAAACGGCATGAGTGAGTGTACACAGCAGGGGAGAGCAGGCGGGTGAGATTGTGAGCTGCACCAGCCCAGGGGCGCAGGCGCACATGCAGGACATGCAGGCAACCATGCCGCCAGCAGGCCTGGACTGCAGGCTTTCGCCACCACAGGAAGAAGAGCCCCTGCCGCCTGCCCTACCTGCGTCGCCGCCTGGGCCTCCTCCAGTTGTGCGCGCAGCGCTGCCAGCTCAGCATCCTTACGTGCCGTGGTGGCGGTGACGGTGTTCTGCAAGGGATTGCAGCAGAGGGAGAGATGGAGGCGTGAGCACGACGTAGAGGGGCCAGGCTGGGGGAGGGTGACTCGGCGCCATCTGCCTTGTCCTGTGGCTGCCGTGGCGCCCTGGACACCCACCACGCTCACCTCCATCTCAGCCTCCGCCTGCTGCAGCTGCTGCTGCAGCTGCTGCTTGAGCGCCTCCTGGACCGCGTGCAGCTGGGCGTCCTTCTCCGCCACGGCAGCAGCCACGGACACCTAAGGGCAGGGAGAGCAGACAAAACGAGCAGGGAGAAGGGTTGAAGTGCGCTGGAATGCAAGAACTTGCGTAAGCAGACACTCCAGCAGCAATGCTCAACAGCAAAGGCGTGTACAGCCTGGCATGTACATCGTGTAAAAAGCAGCACCTCTTGAACCAGAGGCAGCTGCGCCGGCTCGCCCCACCTGGACGCGCTCCTTGGCGTCGGCCAGGGCAGCGGCCGCAGCCTCCGCTGCCTGAGCGGCCGCCTCGGCCGCTGCATCTTGCATCTCCTGCAGCAACAAGGAAGGGCAATAAAGTGTGCAGGGCACGGGAAATGCTCAGCCGCAACACCAAGGGGACTGGGGCAGGGCAGTGCAGGGGTGCAGGGGGTCTGCTGAGACGTACACGGTGTGACAGGAAGGAAGGAAGGAAGGAAGGAAGGGGCGCGAGAGGCCATGCCGGCGCTTCCACACAGAGCGCCAATGCCCTCAGGAAGAACCCCGCACAGAGATGAGCATGGCACAGCTGCCTTTGCCCTCTCACCTGCATGCGCAGCTCCAGCGAGGCGATGTGGGCACCCTTGGCGGACGTCGAAGCCTCCAGCTCCCTGCGGCACAGTGCGGTGCAGGGGCGGGGCAGAAGATGAGCAGCAGGGGGGGAGGAATGACACATGCAGGACCGCATCAGGCAGCCAGACGGGCAGCCCTCATGCCGCGACTCTGCCAGACACAGCCCCCGTTGCTCAACAGGCAGCCCTGCTCCCCCCTGGCGCGCAAGTGCTCGCTGCAACCGCTGCCACCACCGTCGCTGAGGCGTCGCTGTCCTCAAGCAACTCGATTCTGGTTCCCCACCCCCCACCCCCCACCCCCACCGCCGCACCTGCACCGCTGCTCGTACTGCCTCAGCGCATCAATCGCCTCGTCCTTCATCTCAATCGCCAGCTGCAGGGGGCAAAGGGTAGGGTTCAGGTCGTAAGAACTCAGTGGATGACTGTGGCCTCGCTCTTTCAGTACCAGCTGCAGGCGGGGATGGGAGCAGGTAGAGGAGCCGCGCCAAGGAAGCAGGGCAAAAGTCGATTTGATACTTCTATCGACCAGGTGCCCACAGGGCAAAGTCACCACCAGCCAACCCGTGCTGCGCCATGGCTCGTGCACCCCAAAGTGGCGGGCCCCCATACCTTGGCATCCTCCAGCTCCTGCTCCCGCTGCTGCAGCGCCTCCTGGGCCATGTCCAGGTCCATCTGCACACAACCAATGGAACAAGGAAGCAGGGCCAAGAAAGGCGTGCTGTTCAGTGCACCAGCACGCAGGAGTGAGGGGTGTAGCGCTGCACGCCAAGTCCAGGCGCTGGCTCGAGCAGCACCGCAGGTCCGCCGAGTGCTGGCCTTGCAGCAATCGAGCTAGGGTAGCAGCGCAGGCCCCGCGCAGGCACTGCCTTGACCAGCCCCATGCGAGATTTGGTATGCACCTGCAGGGTCGCCATGGAGGCCTGTGCCTCCACGGCAGCCGCATCAGCGCTGGTGCTGCCGGTGCGCAGCTCCGCTAGCTGTGCCTCGCTGTCGGCCACGTGCTGCTGCAGCACCTCCAGCTCAGCAGCAGCCGCTGCCAGCTCAGCCTCGCGGTGAGTCAGTTGCTCCTGCAGCGCCGCCGCCACGCTTTCCTTCTTTTCCAGAGCAGCATCGCGGGCCGACAGCGCCTGTGGAGCGGATAAAAAGGCGGAGGAGGGAGTCAGGGGGCAGTGACAAGGGAGACGATCGCGGGTACTACCGGACGCCTGGCGCACAAACGCACTCAAAGGCACAGCATCGACACAAGAACAGGCAAATACAAAGCCTGCCAGCCTGCCTGGGTGCCATGCATGCATCACACAGCTCTCCAGCACGCCTGCCCACCTGCTTCAGAGCCTCCTGCTCTGCAGCGGCACCCACCAGCTGCCTCTGCTCGGTGTCGGCCATGGCAGTGGCGGCAGCCTGCTCCTCCAGCTGTGCTGCCAGGTGCTGCTCCCTGGCTGCTGCTGCAGCAGCCTGCTCCTGCAGCTGCGCCTGCAGTGCCGCCAGCTGCTGCTCACGAGCAGCGGCTGCTGCGACCTGCTGCTCCAGCTCTGCCTGCGTGGCGGCGAGCTGCTGCTCGCTGGCTGTCGCTGCGGCGGCCTGCTGCTCTAGCTGTGCCTGCAGCTGCTGGCATTGCTCGGTGAGCACCCACAACTGCTGCTGCAGCGCCGCCGCTGCCTCGTCGCTCACGGCAGCAGCAGGTGCTGCCTCGGCGGCTGGCTCCCAATCATCCTGCTGCTGCTGAGGAGACGGCAGCAGCTGCTCTGCCGCTGTTGTCGGAGGCGGCAGCAGTTCAGCCAGGCTGTCCTCCTCGCCCCAGCCCTCCACGGCCTCCACAGGCTCTGCTGCCATAGCCGGGACGTCTGCGCTTGTGGGCGGAAGCTCAATGGCGGGCACCGCCTCTTCTGCCACCTCGGCTGCCACGTGCTGTGCCCCTGCCATGCCCTCCCAGGGAGCCTCGTCCATGTCGCCCCACCCCTCAGCTGCAGCAGCCGCCTCTGCCGCTGCCTCTGACTCTACAAGTGCCATCTCTGCAGCTGCTTCAGCTGTGGCCGCAGGCGGTGCCTCGCCCATCCAGCTCTCGCCCTGGTGGAAGGGAGGCTCCTCCTCTGCCACCCGCTGCTCCACCTGCAGCATTTCTGCCCCCAAGCCTGCCGTCTCCTGCTCGCCCACCCAGCCGGCATGCTGGTGGAAGGGAGGCTCCTCCTCCAGCCCATTGCTGGGCTGCCGCTGCTGCTGGCTGGCCGCCTTGGCTGCAGCCGCGGCAGCTGCAGGGGACAGGGGCTCGCCATCCCAGCTGTCCTCTTGATGGAAAGCAGGCTCTTCGGATGCTGCGCCGCCCCAGCCCTCGCCATTAGCCTGCTGCTGCTCCTCTGCTTCTAGAGCTGCCTTGGCAGGGGACAGGACCTCGCCGTCCCAGCTGTCCTCCTGATGGAAGGGAGGCTCCTCCGCAGCTGCACCGCCCCACCCCTCGCCGGCAACGCCCCACTCGTCAGCAGGTGCCTGCTGCTGGGCCTGCTCTGCGGCCTCGAATTTCGCGGCCAGGCTCTGCTGCGCGCCGCCGCCGCCGCTGCCGCCGTCTGCACCAGGCAGCGCCGGGTGGTGGTGCTCTGCTGGCTCAGCCGCCCCGCCGCTGTATTGCTCGTAGTAGGGCGGGGGAGGCGGGTGGCCCTCGCTGCCCCCGGGCACAAAGCCAGGCAGCGGGCTCTGCACGGGAGCAGTTGGTGAAGGGGGGGCCGGGGGCGCAGGGCGGTGAGGCCTTGAAGCAAGCAGCGCCAGCAGGGGTTGGCACAGAACACCCGCACCGACACAGCAGCACCCATGCCGCTGGCAGGGCAGTGCGTCGGCCACCCGCAAGCCGTCCTGCTCTCAGTCTGCCGCACAGCGTGCCACCCATCCAGCGCTCTCTCACCTGGCCCACGCTGTGCGTGCCAAACATCGTGCTGTGCATGCTCTGCACTTCGGACATCTCCTCGCCTAGCTCCCCTGCAGATAGTGGAGGTGGAGGAAAAGGATGTGAACAGAACGTTGCTTGTGGTGCGGCACACCCAGGGTGGGCCCCAGACGTTGCAGCCACTTAGCAGAGCAAGCAAGTGCAGCGCATGGCTGCGCCACCAGAGGGCCCGCTGCCACAGCACCAGAACCGGCTCACCCTCGCTCCAGCCGTCCTCGCGGCTGCTCAGCGTCTCCACGTCGCTGCCGCCATAGTAGCCAGAGGCGTTGCGGGCAGCGGCGGCACGTGGAATGCCCAGCTGGTTGGCCAGGGCACCTGCGGGTAGGAAGCATGAAGGGGCGACGGGCCAGGGGGCACAGGAGGTGAGCAGCGGGGGCAGGTGAGCATGAGGAGGCAGGCGGCAGCAGAAGACAGGCGAGCGGCACGGTCAGGTGGTGCAGAAAGAAAGCGCGGAGGCACGCAGCCTCCCCATGCTGCGGGCCCCTGCTGCCCTCCGCTACCCCAATGCCGAGGTGTCCCACGCCGCCTCACCTGGCGACAGGATGTCGGCATTGGAGTCCTCGCCCTCCTCCAGGCCGGCGCAGTCGACGCCGTTCACGGCTAGCTTGATGGGCGTGCCGCCGACGGTGGTGGGGGTGTCGTAGCCCATGGCCACGACAGCAGCAAAATCGGCTGCCAGGTCAGCCAGGGTGGGCCCCCCAGCAGCTGCGCCCTCTGCCTCCTCCGCCATGCCGGCAGCGCCCTCGACAGGGTACAGCCCACCATTGGCAGCGGCCAGCTCGGCTGGCTCAGTGGCGTGCTCCTCTGCTGCCACGCCTGCCAGCACGGCGGGGATGGCGCTGCCGGCGTCCTCGGCATCAGAGCCGACCTCGTGGCTCTGCTCCCAGGGCAGCTGCTTCTGCAGCTTGCCCGCCTTGCGTTTGCGCCCGCCTGCACGGGAGGGCCAGATGAACAGGGGGAGGGGTGAAGGGATGGCGAGGTCGAGGGCAGGGAGAGGGCAGGGAGACGGCAGGGCTAGGATGCCGTACACAGGTGTGCTGCTCGCTCGCTGCCGGCCCCAAAGAAAGTCTGTGCGCCTTCTTGCAACTCGCTGGCCCAGTCCCGGTTGCACACTGCTGCGTGGTCCATGCCATCATCATACACGCACATACAGCTGTGTGCAAGGCCGCCTCACCTCCAACAGCCTCCAACAGACCGCCTGCCACAGCAGCAGCCGCGTCGCCAGCGGCCTCGGGCATTGCGCCGATGCCGCCGCGCTGCTGCAGCTGCTGCTGCGCCACGCTGAGCTGCTGGTGGGCTGCCGCCGCTGCAGCGCCGGCGGCGGCCTTGAGCTGCTGGGTGACTTGCTGGATCTGGGGGCGCAGGTAGGAGGCAAACACCTGGCCCAGGGTGGGGTCCCCTGCCTCTGTGGGCTCCAGGGCGCCCTCTGCTTGTGCCACTGCCGCCAGCTCAGCAGCTGCAGCCGACAGCGGGCGCTCCTTGGGGGAGGGTGGCAGCGAGCCAGCAGAAGGTGCGCGGTGCAGCCTGGTGGGCGAGTGGCTGCGCGGCGACGCCGCTGCGCTGGTGCTGACGGCGGGTGCAGCATGTGCGGCCACAGCCGGCGGGGATGCTGGGTGCACTGGCTCAGCTGCCGGCGCCAGCTCCTCGGTAGGTGCTGCCTCTGCCTCCATGGGTGCCGGCACTGCCTCTCCCGACAGAGTGGCCTCCTCAGTGCACGCCTGCACCATATCAGTGTCGCTGCCCTCCATTGTGCCTGCTGTCGCCTCAGCAGCCGCCTGCTCCGCCTCGGCGGCAGTGGGCGTGGCGGCACGGGAGGTGGCGGTGGGTGTGGCAGCGCGGGAGGCGGCCAGGTGCTCGGCTGCGGCAGCTGCCACTGCAGGCTGCTGCAGCAGGGCGTCGTAGTCGTGGCCGGCGTAGGAGGGAGGGTAGTTCTGCAGGGGTGCGGGAGCGCACAGGGCAGAAGGTTAGCCTCCTGCAGCAGACAGATCGATAAGGCCTGCACCCCACTTGCAGCCTGACCTGCTTGAGCCACATGCTAGCAAGCAGGCATCAAGGCCACTTCAACTGCGGCACAGCACCCTCAGTCCCTTGACAGCCCTCGCACCTGGGCAACCCACTGCGCCATGGCCTCGCGCTCATAGCCGCAGCCGCGGTAGTAAGACCAAAAGGTCAGCACCTGTGGGGGGAGTAAATGGGAGGGGCAGCAAGCAGACGGAGAGACGTCAGCACCTGACACTGGCAGTGGAAGCCTGCTTCTGCTGGCCAGGCCTGCAAGCCACGCGCGGCTCAAGCAGGTCAACTGAGATACCAGCAGCCGGCCTGCTTCTGCTGGCAGGTTTGTAAGCACCGCAGCTGCTGCACTGCTCCACAAATGGCCACAACAGAGGGGGAGCAAGGCCCAGCAGTCTAGGAGTCCAGGCGCATGTCATCCAGCCCAGCCCAGCCCGGCTCACCTCACGCACCACCGGGTCGTGCAGCAAAGCCGCCGTGCTACTGTCCGCCCCAGCACCGGTTCCCGCCGGCGGCGCGGCAGCAGCGCCGCTGTCTAGCTGCTCCGACGGGTGTGGCTCCACAAAGCTGTTGTGGTGCTGGGCGCTGCTGTCAGCCTGGACAGCCTGCGCCTGCGAGTGCACAGGGCCGCCTGCTGCGAGCAGGGTCGCCTCGGTGTATGCTGCCGCCTCAACCTGCGGGGTGGGCGGGTGCAGAACACCACGCAGTGATAGTACGCAACAGAGCAACGGCCCGGCGGAGCGATACCCCAGAAATGGCAAATAACCCTGTTTGCATCCTGCATGCAAACAGCACTCAGCACACCCTGCCCAGCCACCCTTCCTGTATACCCTGCTGCTGTACCACCCCGTCACCCTAAGGCCCGCCAACCAGCCCTGCTCACCTGCATGGCGGTGCCGTCTTCTGCCACCACAGCAGCGGTGTACTGCGCACCAGCGTACGCCACTGTGCCGCCCTCTGCGTTTGGGTACTGCCCTGCCGCTGCGGTGAAGCTCTCGCTGTACTGCGCCCCATCGCCGCCGCTGTACTGCCCCTGCTGCTGCCAGGTCGCCTCGAACGCACCCACATCCAACGAGTCGGTGCGCTCTGCAGCCCTGGGCTGCTGCAAGCCCACAGCAGCCGACTCGGCATCACCGGCAGAGGCAGCACCAGCCGTCATCGGCTGCTGCTGGAGCTCGCCGGGCGCCGCGTGTGCTGCTGCTCCTGCAGTGGGGGTGGTGGCTTTGGAGCCGGGCCTGCTGCCAGGCGCACCGCTGCCAGCTGCTGCTCCTGCCGGCGACTCTGCCACCTCCTCCTCTGGCATCGGGGCAGGCGTGAACACCGCTGAGGGCGGCTTGAACATAGCAGGCGCGCCGCCGCTGCCCAGCGGCGCGGCCCCGCCAAATGCGCCGCCAGCGGGGCGCAGGCCTCCCAGCACTGCGCTGCCGCTGTCGCCGCTGGCTGCCGGCGCGGCGCCAAAGACGCCGGCCGAGGCGTACCGACCTGACACGCCCAGCCGGCCCCCTGGTCTGCCCGCGGTACTTTCTGCTTTGGAGGTCAAGCTGGCGCTGCTAGAGGCGGCAGACATGCCCAGGATGGGCGGTGCTGCATTCTTCTTTTCCTCCTCAAGCTGTCGCCGCCGCTCATCCTCCTCTCCCGGCATCAGCCAGCACTTGAGCTGCAGGCAGGGGGCAGGCAGGCAGTGATCTGGACCGAGTGAGCACGGCAGGTGGGAAGCAACCTGGAATGGGGCACGCACGAGTGCGCACGCCGACCGCCGCTGCACCCACGAGCTGCACCGCTTGCCAGCAGCCCAGGCACCGCCGCCGGCACAAGAGCAGCACACAGCACCCACCACCCAGACCAGCAGCAGCCCTGCGGCGCTTGCCTCTTCATTGTAGTACATGGCCAGCTTGTCTCCAAGCTTCATACGTGCAGACTTCTTCTTGGCCGGCTGCAGGCAAGTGGAGCGGCGACAGGCAGGGGGCACATTGGCGGCTGGCGGCAGGCGACAGCAGCGGCGCGGGAGCAGGCACGCCCGCCAGCAGCAGCAGCGCAGGTCATTCAGGCCGCTGCCTCGTGTTGCCAATGCCATAAAGCGCATTGCAGGCGGCCCAGCAGCGTCAAACAGCAGCTGAGCTTACAAACAAGCGGCCGAACAGCCCGCTGGGCGCCTGCTCCTGCCCCTCGGAGCCCTGCTTGGCTCCATCGCCGTCCTTGCCCTCGGCCATCGGGCAGTGCCGCCGAGGGGCCTAGCAGGTGGGGTGCCGCACTGGCGGTGTTGATCGCACGGCTGCTGCACGCACGGCTGCTTGCAATGAATCGCCAAATGCGGCTGGCGCCTCCAGTAGAGGCGGAGAACCTCCTCCGGGCCGTGCTGCTGACGCCCCTCGCCAACAACGTGGAGTGGGCACCCAGAAGAACGCGGGGAATGAATATTTTGTTCAAATCCTTTGCAGGGCGCCGGTGATCGCCAATGCCAGAGATGGAGGGCGGGGGCCGGCGCCAGCGGCGGCGTACTGCCTGGCGTCCCGCACGCTGGCCGAACCTACCGCCACCTGCCAGCTGCTGCCTCGGCGTCGGGGCATGCAGAGAGATCCGGCTATAACACTGTCCATTCATTGTATCATTTTTTAGATTCACCTTCGATAAGTGCAGCTAAGCACTGTGCTGCTGCCAGCTGTCAGTGGACAAGGCCATGATGCCCTCAGCGGTGCCCCACTGTTCATCCCCAGTTCTGCAAGTGCTCCCGCCACTCTGCCTGCCACTCTGCCTGCCAATCGGACGGGCTCTGTAAGCCAGCTTCTCATAGCCTTCCACTCAGCGCTGCTTCTCTGAGTCCCCGGGCGCAAGGACAGGCACGTACCCGTGCGGGGTCAGCAGGATGTCTGCAGGCAGGTTGGAGGGGACGGCTGATGCATTGAGAAGTGCTGGGCGGAGAGGAGTGCAGAAGAGGAATGGCCCAACTGGGGGTACGTCATAATACTAATCCAGACAGGCCAACGCTGGTGCTGGCAATGTTCACAGGCACCAGTGGGGACAGAGCTGGTGAACACAGGTCCTGGAGCTCCCGTGCCAGCACAGCACCGCCGCCTGCCGACTGCATGCTGCCAGCTGGCGTGTTCATCTCTCCACATACCTGCCCTGGATCGAATTGCCTCCTCTGGATCAGGCGGGCCACGGAAGGGCGTGCGGTCGGGTGCAGGCTGGCCAGGGCCTGCGTCAGGCGATAGAGCAGACAGGTTTGGCAGGCAAAGGAGACAGTGAGGCAGGGAGGTGGGGAGGCACTTGACACCGCCAACCAAGCAAGGCACGCTGTCGTGGGCTCGTTTTGGTGTAAGCTCTCCCCATCCCGTTACCCTGAGGAAACTTGTCATAGTCGGCCTTGCTGCCCCCAAAGTGACCCAGGCCGGCGCGCGAGCCATGCGCCGCCGTCGCGCTCCGCTGCACGTCTGCTGGCGGCGGCCTCGAGGCCGTCTCAGACAGCGCCCGCCAGCCGCACAGCAGCGCTGGGGCTGCCCCGGCAGTGGCTGACACTGCAGTGAGGCGTGCTGCAGCTGCCAGGCGCCTGCCACCGAGGGACAGGAGGTGGGCCATGACTGTGGGTTGAGGTTGGCTCAGGGGTTGTGGGAGAGAAAGGGGTGGCAGGCGCCCTCCAGGTCAAGGGATGCCAGCACTGGGCTTGAAGCGAAGCGGCAGAGGTTTGAAGGAGAAGTTGCGCCCCGCTGGCAGTGAAGCTGCACTTGATGCCCGCTATCTCTCCCTCTCGCCGTCCACACTCCTGTGTCTGCACCCTCACTTGCCCCTTCTCTGCTCCTCCTCTGCCACCATGCTGCACGTGACTCGCGCCACTGCTCGCTGCCTGGGTGCCAGCCCCCTGCGGGGAGCTGCGGCCGTCCAAGGCCGCCTCTCCTTCGCCACCCAGCAGTCTAGCGGCCCTGGTTTCCCCGGATCGGGCACCATGAGCCAGGAGGAAGTAGAGAGGACAGACAAGAACCTGTACCAAGGTGCGCTAGCAGCAGGCAGTTGAGCGCGTGCCGCCGGCGCCAGTGCATGGCCGGGGGCAGGCGAGATTTCTTGCCATGCATGGGGCTTGCCAGGGTGGGGTCAGTCAGGAGCATGCCTGCACTTGATCCGGCACTGCCTTGCGCCCTCCCATTTGCGACCCTTCATCGCCCTCCTTCCTACTGTCCACCGCCTGTTGACCGCCCTCCTGCCGCCCGTCTACTGACACGCCGCTCCACCCCGCTCCACCCCGCTCCACCCCACTACCCCCACTACCTCCCAGGCGACAAGGTTGAGGATGCCCCCAAGCCCAAGAGCTTCAAGCCCGACCAGGAGCAGCCAACCGCCGAGGACATGAACCAGGGTGAGAAGGGGGGTTGCTGTACATGCAGAGTAGGAGTGGGGCGAGACCTGAGGTGGCGCCCGCCATGTGGGCATGTGCAGGCTTGACAGGCCCGGATGGACCCAGAGGGTGCGGCTGATGCAAGCTGATGCCATTACTGCAGCAGCCGCTGTGCACACGCACCAACCAAGCACACCCACGCTGTGACTGGATTGCAGGCAAGGGGGCGGAGCGCATCCAGACCCCCACCTCGCCCGGCAGGGAGCAGGACGCCAACGAGCCAATTGGCGGGCCCATGTGATGGGTCTGTGGAGCACTGGAAGCGCGGCTGAGCCTGCTGCCTTGCACCCCGCATTAGACTTGCTGGCCTGCCCAGCGGCTGAGCTGTTGGGTGGAGGCTGCTCGAACGTTGAAACCTGAGAGCGTTGCATGCCCCACCCCAGGTTGCTTTGCTCTGCGCATGTGCTGCTTTTTGGAAGAACTTCTCAAGATGTTACAGAAACACGGCTGGTCAGTAGAGCAGAGGGCACATGAGTTGAGCACTCAACAGAAGCAGGGGGTGGCAGGCAAGCTGGTAGGGCCCTGGGCTGTGGCAGGCAGTGAGCAGGCTGGCTGGGAGACTGGCAGGTTTGCACGTGCCCAGCGGCCATGCCAGATCTAGCTGTCTTGGCCGGCCTTCGCCGCTCGCACGAGGTCCTTTCTTGTGATGATCCCCACCGCCGCGTTGGTGCGGTCGATGACGCACAGCTGGCGCAGGGAGAGGGCCAGGAAGAGCTGGTGGACGCGGGCAGCGGGCGTGAAGCGGCGCACTACAGGCAGGGCCGGCAGAAAGGTGGGAGCTGCAGCTCAGTTCATGCATGAGTAGAGTGTCAGAAGAGGGAGAGAGGCGGGGCCGGGGAAGGCAGTGCAGCATGCTGGCGAGTGACAGCAGGCCTGCAGCCGGCTGCCCATGACAACAGCAGCCAGCAGTGCATGCCGCAGCAGCAGGGGTACCTGAGAGAGGGGCACGGTTCATGAAGGGCAGCAGGTTCAGGTAGGCCCCCTCCTCCTCCTCATCGCTGTCCTCAGGCAGGAGCCAGGTGGCAGCCTTGGCCTGCTGCTGCTGGGCATGCTGCTCAGGTGGCGGCTGAGCAAACGAGCGCCAGGCGCCCGCCTCTGCCAAAGCTGGCCCCTCGTCCCTGTTGGCCCCAGGGGCGCGCTTAAGCCAGGGGCTGCTGCCGTCACCAAAGGATGCATCCGACTCCAGCTGCGGCAGCCGGGGCGAGCGCAGCGGGGAGGGGTCGCCAGTGCTGGCGCCATCGTAGACCAGCAGCAGGCGGCCGGCGGTGCTGCGCCGTGTGCGCTCCTGCATCAGCAGCGACAGCCGCAGCTCGAGCAGCGGCGCTGCTGCTGGGGGGATGTGCAGGTAGCGCCCATGTGCGTCGCAGTAGGCTTGCTGCCTGCAGGCATGCAAGCGAGCAGGCGGGCCGGCAGGTGAGTGCGGTGGGGCGCGGGCGGGCAGGCAGGTGAGTGCGGATGTCAGGCGGACAGTCGGGAAAGGACCGGGCGCAAAGACAGCAGCCACCACAGCACAGGCAAAATGAGAGGGCCCCAGATGCCCGGCAGCTTCGGGGCTTGCCTGAGCAGCACCAGCAGCTGGGCGCGGAGGATGAAGCCATCCAGGCGGCTCAAGCCGGTCACATCATCCCTGCAGCCAGGCTGGGCAATCAGCCAGCAAGGTCAGAAGCTGCAGGGCAGTGCAGCACCATGCTGACGGTTGTTCAACGGCTGTGGCAGAACGGGATGCTGGCAGCGGTGAGTGTAATGAGCAGCTGACGGACTGGCAGGCCGGTGCAGTGTGGCGGAACATGCCTGGCTGTGTGCACAGGGAAGCCGTTGTGGGTGGTCTGCCGCAGCAACGCCTTGACCTCTGCCACCGGCACGAGGGCGGCCAGCCCCAGCACAGGCGAGCTCATCACATGCACAGCGGTCATGTGCCTCAGCGGGTAGGGGGGATCCTCCTGCACAGGGCAAGGGCGGTGGTGAGCTGTGGTGGGGTGAGACAAGGCCGGCGCCACACCTTGTGTGCGATGCCAAGTGTAAAGCACAGCGGCAGCAGCAGCAGCAGCAGGCACAGTCGCAATCAGGCCTGCAGGGCGCACCACTGAATCAGGCGTGAAGCTTCAGCGGCGGGAGGGCAGCCATGCAACAACTGCAATCCTGCTCCGCGGCAGAAGGACAACAGGGCCGGCCAGCTGTTGTACCGCCTTGCCTGGAGGAAGTACACGTTGCGGTTGTGTGCCAGGTCATCGTGGTAGGCTCCCCGCGTACCGCACAGGTGGGCCACGTAATTGGACACAACGGCTGCCACGAGGATGCCAAGCGCCTGGCTCACCCCTGCAGGGCATGTTGGCAGCGGCACGAGGCGCGGGGGTAAGGCAGCTGAGGTGGGAAGAGAAGGGGCCTACTTGAGCAAGTGTGCTGCAAAAGTGGCACGGTCCCGGGTGCTTTGAGCTCGCTCAGCTGGCGCAGCAGCAAGGCAGGGGAGGGCAGGCCGGCGCTTGCCCGCGCCCACCTTGCGTGCCCTCCATCAGTATCGCCACCAGGGAAATTGTGGAGCGGAAGACGCTGCCCAGCACCGCGGCTGTCCCCACGATTGCAAACACCCCGGGTTCCAGGTCCAGTCCGGGCGCCAGGTGCACCAGGGTCACGCCGCACAGCGTGCCAAACGACGCCCCCACCATGATGCTTGGCATGAAGAGGCCTCCGGGGACGACCAGGCAGGAGGAGAGGGCAGCGAGGACGAGGTAGGAGGCGCAGAGGGCGGCCAGGGAGGCGGGGGTGAAGTAGCAGTCGCGCAGGGGCCCCACGCGGCAGCCAACGCGGCTGGGCTCGCCATCGCTGCCCAGCCCAATAAAGCTCTTGATGACAAACACTGCGGGGCGCAGGCGGGTTGGGGCGGGGGGGGGGGGGGGGGGGGGGGGGGGGGGGGGGGGGGGGGGGGGGGGGGGGGGGGGGGGGGGGGGGGGGGGGGGGGGGGGGGGGGTCCAGGTGGCGGCAGAGACAGCAGGGATGCCAGCGGCGCAGGAGGGCAGGCGGGCTGACTTGGAAGAGGGCAGGGAGATAGAGAGGCACCGGCATGGCTGCAGTGCGGGTGGGAGAGGCGCCAGGCAGCATGCCCATGTGCCGCCCCACGAATGCTGACTCTGCGTGCTTGCCTCAGATGGCGCCACGGCCCCGCCGCAGGCTGCAGGGCCCGTCAAACTCATGCATCGCCCCGTCACCTGTGTTGCCCAGAAACATGGTTGCCAGGTCGTGATACTCGCCCTCTGCGCACTGGTGCCGCACCGTGTCCTCCTGCCGCCAGTGGTCTGGCAGCGGCCGGCAGCTGCCCACCGCCGCGCTCACCCCCATGATGCATGCCACAGTGAGGGATGCCATCAGGACGGCCTCGCCCAGGCACCGAGCGGGGCTGCGCCCGGGCGGCTGCACGCGCCGCACCCAGCCGCGCAGGCGGTTGAGAGCGGCGCCTAGCAGGCCCGCCCCAGCGCTCACCGCCACCACGAGAGGCAGGTGGACGAGCCACTGGCGGGGGGTGAGGCGGGCGGCGCCGGTGATGGACAGGATGCCCACGTCGTTGCTGCAGGAGGGTGGGGGGAGGTTTCCATGAGGCGGGCAGCTGAGTGTGGGGGCAGCAACAACAGTGCAAGGGGTGGCTTCAAGGTTGCGCAGCGTCCACTGCATGGCAGGACATGTCAAGGTTGCCCAGTGCAGGTGGGCAGCCCATTTTTGTGGCGACTGAGCAGGCGCCCTCCGCAGCAGCGCTGGGCAACCGCAGCAGTGAGCACCACTGCCTTACCTGGGGCTGAGCTGGGAGTGCACAAAGGTGGCCATGGTGGCACACAGGAAGCAGCGCCAGGCTACGCCGCGAGACCAGTGGGTGCACGCCTCTTCCAATGCGTACAGCACCCCGCCCAGCGGCGCGCCAAAGGCGCCGGCAATGCCGGCAGCCACCCCTGCCGACACCATCTCTCGGTGCCAGAAGCTGTGGTCCAGCTGCGCTGCATGGTTGCCGGCCGCCTGCTGCTCCGGCTCGCCGCAGCCGTGGGCACCAACAGCGGCGGCGGCCAGGGGCGCAGCCGCTCCGCCGCTGCGCGCTGGAGTCTCCTCCTCGTCGACATCAAAGCATTTGCCGCTCAGGGTGCTGCTGCTTCTGCTGCCGCCAGCGCAGCCGTTGCGCAGCGCCTCCCCCTCCCCCTCCTGGTGATCCCCAGCAGGCAGGGCCTCGTATCCCAGCAGGCTGGCACTGCTGTGGTTGCCCCTGAGGGCGCCGCCTTGGGACCTGCGCCGCTCCTCCACCCACTCCCAGCACCCTGCAGCAGGGGGAGTGCGTGCCGTCAGCGCAGGGTGACTGGCAGCCACGATACTGCACATGCATGCACCACGCAAGGCTGTCCGCTGTAGGCTGACTGGGTCAGGGGCGGTGGCAAGCAAGGGCAGCTGAGGTCCTCTTCCGCCCTCTGATGGGCGCACCACTCACTCTGCTCGGCGCGGCACACGGTACTGGCGATGCAGGCACCCAGGTGTACCATGGGGCCCTCCACGCCCACTGCCAGCGCCGCCACGCGGCTCAGCACGCAGCCGGCCATCTTGACAAAGAACACGTCCAGGCCCAGCAGGCCGGGGATGTCGTTGCCGTTCAGGGCGGCCATGACGGCCTGCAAGCGGAAGGGGGCTGGGGGGTGACGCTCATGTCGCGGCACATGGCGCCAGGGCCATCCAGGTCGCATGTACCGATGCAGATACAGTGCATGCACACAAGAGCAGCAGCGGCGGCGGCAGCGGCGGCGGCAGCAGCCGCAGGCGCCGCCGGCTCACCGCCACGCCGCCGCCCGCCGCCAGGGGCGCAAACAGCAGGACCAGCGCCGCCGCCACCGCTGCCAGGCTGATGGACATGAACAGCCCCGCTCCAAAGCCGCGCAGCAGACTGCCATCCAGCGCCTGCTGCAGCACAAAGTTGTGAGCCCTGACGCCGATTTCGATCAAGCCCTGCAGTGCCTGCGCCGCCACGCCGATGAGGGCACCCGTCACCAGCGTGGCCACCAGCTTGCTTGCGGTGTGGCTGCTGCATCTGCACAGTCCCGAATTCGACGGCGAGTCAGCGGCTGCAATTCAAGGTAGCAACGGCTGGAAGCAGGCACTGCGCTGGCGGGCAGTGTGCTGGCGGCGCCAACGCGCAGGCGGGCAGGCACCGCCCAGCAAGCAAGCCTTCCTCCGCACCTACGGAACCGAGGCCTCGTTGGGATGTGCGGCTTGCCGCTGTATTCTGTGCTCTGCAGCAGGGAGGCGGGCTCCGGGCCTACAAACTCGATGCCCTCTGCGGGCAGCATGCTCGCTTGCTTGGCGCCGGAGGGCGTCGAAATCGGCTCCCTGCTGCCTTGCCGGTGCCAAATCGTCGCTGACGGCGCGTTACATAGCCCCCGTATTGTCGCGGCATTTGCACGCACACGATGGGTATCCCACGTGGACGCAAAATGCAGGTTGGCATGGATGACTTTTGCAGTGCTTACACTTGCTCTGGAACCAGCCAAGGTCTCCAAGAGGGCAGCCAACACTGGGGGCATAAGCAGCTTAGTTTTGTCTGCAGCCATGTTCCACATATGGTGTGTCCAGCAGGCCGGCCGGCGGCAGGCCGTCTACGGCGGCGGCATGCACTGCGCCGCGCGTGCCTGCGGCAGGCATGCCAGGCTGCCTGGACGAGTGGCACTCAGTGCGTGCAGCCTGCGGCTGTAAAGATGGCACCATGTACACTGGAGCATGCAGGTGTGTCCACCATGCGCTGCCGCTGGTGCTGGTTTATGGGCCGGCCCAGGGGGCTGCATTTGCCAGCGTGCGTCCACTGAGGCGCTGCTGATCATGAGATCTGTCGGTGATTAATGTCAGCAGCATAGAAACAATCTCTGAAATGAAGACCAGACGGTGAAATGTCGTGGCATTCCAATGCACAGCAAACGGATGCCGTTTGGCAGCGCCTGAGCTGCGCCCAGCAAACTCAGCTGCCCTCCGCGCCCGGCTGCGGCTGTGGCTGGCGGCGGGTGGCAGTGACCAGAGCCCAGCGGTCCTCGGTCTTCACGCTGAACCTCTCGAACCAAGGGGAGTAGGCTTCGATGACAGCGGGCGTCTGCTCATTCAGTATGCCTGCAGGCGGCCGCTCAGGGGGGGCGTAGGGGGAATGGGGCGTTGGGACGGTGAGGGGGAGGCATGTTGGTCGGGCTGCGGGGTGGGGCGGGGGCCGGGGCCATGCACGCAGTCTCTTTCAAGAGCAAGTGGTTGATGTTCAAGGGTGGGCAGCTGGGGTTGGTGCGTGCATGTGGGTGAGCAAGCGGGCATGCGGGCCACAGGCTAACCTGAGAGGCCCAGCAGGCCGCCCGGTTTTGTGTAAGCCGCCAGGCGCGGTGCCAGCCCCACCAACGGGCCCTGCAGGAGCAGGCAGCACGCAGGGGAGCAGCCCCGGTTCATTGCAGGAGCAAACAGAATAGGCGAATGGTACGGGAGCAGGGCAGGACATTTCACGGGCAGCGGCGTCGTCACCCATTATGTAGCACAAGCAGACGAGCAGGAGGGGCAGTGCTGCCTCGCCCCGCACTGCCAGCACCTGCCGTACACTTGGAAGCCCGCCCTTCCTTTGTATTCCCGACTGCCCACCGGCCCGGCCACTCTGCCCGCCCGCCCTGCCGCCATGCTCCCACTTCCTGCGCCGCCTCCTGCACCCCCTTTAACAACAGCAAGGAAGCAACTCCCTTGCCTGCAGGATGTTGGCCACTGTGACATCAAACAGGCGCTGCTCTGCTGGCACCTGCGCCGCCGCCAGAGGCTCCTCCTGCTCAAGGTTGGCTGCAGGCAGGCGGCATGGGAGGGTTGTTGTTGTCTAGTGAGGGAAGGATCAAGAGGCAGGATTGAGGGGGATCACAAGCGGGGGGTCAAGGAGCACTCTTGCCGAGCACCCGCTAGCAGCAGCTGCTACGACATGCTGCCACAGGCTTCCCCTGCACAAGAGGCAGCCCGCTCCCTGCGACCAGGCAGGCAAGCGCAGTCCCGCTGCCAGGCAAGCAGGAGTGATGCTGTCGGCGCAGTACCTGCGCACTGGTAGGAGGCCAGCCGATCAGAGACGCCGTTGAGCTGGGCATTGGCTACCGTGGACTTGACAGCCAGCGGCTCAATGTCTGTGCCCACCTGCAGCGGCAGGCAAGCAGGCAGGCTCAAGGGGGAGAATGGGAACGTTGCTGGGCAGGCAGGGGGCCAGGAAGGCGTGCAGTCCACGAAAAAGGAGGAAGTGCACTGGCTGGCTACACAACGGATGAGGCAACACAGCAACACGCTCCTTGCAGGCGCTGGCCCCGCCCAGCTCACCGCCCGGCTGGCGCCGAGGAGCAGCGCCGCCACGGCCAGCACCCCGCTGCCGGCGCCATAGTCCATGACTGTCGCACCCGCCAAGCTGCCGCTGCTTTGCAGACCTTGCAGCCAGCGGAGGCAGAGGCGGGTGGTGGGGTGGTCGCCCGTGCCAAACGCCAGGCCTGGGCAGACGGGAGGCAGGGGCGGGCAGGGGCGGGCAAGGCAGGGTTCATGATTTGGTTGACAAGGCAGGCACATGGCACCCATGGCTGCTGGGCCCGGCAGGTTCTTAAAAATGGCAGAACGCCAGCACGGCGGACAGAACAGGCCTTTGCGACCCGACATCCGGCGACCCGACCGGCACTGCTGCGCTCCACAACGCAAAGGGTGCTGTCAAATGCGCCCCAGCCCACCTGCCCCCACCCCACCTGGTTCTAAAAGGATGTTGGTGGCAGCAGGGTCGGCTGGCTCGCTCCACACGGGCACGATCCACAGCCCATCTGCCACCTGCGCTGGCTGGTAGCTGTCCTGCAGGCACACATGCGCCGGGAGGGGCAGAGGGGCCGGGGAGGGTGGGCGGCAAGGGAGATGACCGCGCCTGCTCACCGGGGCCTGCACCCCGGGCCTAGGCAGGGCCCTGCAGGCTGGCACTCCCCTCCCCTAAACCAAGCAGGCCACAGCGTAACGTCAGTGGCGGCGGAAGCGGCCAGGCTGCCCCTCCCACGGCCCCCAACTCCCCACAGTGCTCACCCTGATGCTCTGCTCCCAGTCCTGCGTGCGCACTTCCTCCACCGTCCGCTGCCGGTCACCCAGCCCAAAGTCGGCGGCCGCGTCAGCCAGGACAGCGCCGCCATCCAGCTGCAGGGTGGGGGTAGAGGGTGGAAGGCAGCGCCAGGGTGGCGGTATGAATGAGGCAGCAGGGCAGCAGAGACGCAGCAGCACAGGGTGTTTGCAAGGGCAACAGGTGCAGCAAAGCGCGCTTGGGTGGCAGCAGAGGAGGTGCACGTGCAGGGATTAGCAACCTCCTGCCAGCCAAGTAGCCAGCATCCGCACAGCCCCCATGTCTTCATATTCCCCGTGTGAGCACAGCCCCCTTTGCCTGCCACACCTCTGGAGGGAAGTAGGCCACGACGGTGCAGCGGTCCCACACACGCCCGTCTGCGTGCTCATCAGCAAATATCTCCTGCACATGTCAGGGCGCGGTGGCATGGGTGAGAGGGCAGCGCGTGGCAGCGCACAAGAGGCCCGTGGGGCGCCCTGGCAGCAGGCAGCTGGGTGATGCAGGCTGCCATGGGTGAACCGTGGCGCGGGCAGGGCGCGCTGTGCTGCTTTGTGCTGTTGCTGGCAGTGCACCCCCAACCCCGAGCCCTGCAGCAGCAATCCTGCACCCCGCCTTGTTCCATGCGCCTCCTCGCCCCCCTGCACTGCAGCCGCCAACCGCACCTGCTCTGCCCCCCCCTGCGGCCGGTACTCCTCCACTGCAGTGCTTTGTGCCCCATAAGCCAGCAGCACCTCTGCCAGTTCCTCAGCCGCAGCGCCAGGCACATCCATCAGGCGGCACTCCAGGCTGCACACTTCCCTGCAGGGGCGGCAAAGGCAGTACACCGAGGCAGCATGAGAGGGAGACGATGGCTGCACTACCCAAGCGAGGCCAGTGTGCATGCATCGCCAAGCAGTGGGCAGTACGACGTGCGGCGCAGGTGCTCACAGCCCAGGCCCTTACCCTGCCATCGTGCCGCTCCCAGCAGCGGCGGCGGCGCACAAAGCATGGGTGCCCGAGCGGCGCAGCTGCTGTTGTGGTCTAGTCACACGGCCTGCGTCGACGGGATGGCATGGCAGCAGATGATGAACGTATCATGTAGCGGGTGAGCACGCCAACAGTGTGAACCCACCTCGCCTCACCTGTGCACGGGCTGGCGGCAGCGGCGGTGGCGGCAGCAGAGACTTGCGTCCCAGCTCTCCGCCGCGTGCTGCCCGTCCCAAATGACATCAGCTGCCTGCATTGCTGCTGCAATGCTGCCCTCAGGCCGCGAGCTAGCAACATGTGTGGCGTTCAGCTTTTTGCACAAGCGGAGGGGCCCCAGTTGTGCGCTTTGCCAGGGCAGTGATGCACGGTGCTTCTGAAGCAGCTGAACATGCGTGAAAGGAAAGAGGGGGGCCTGGAGTTCGCGGGCGCAGCCATGCGCAGGTGTCTGGCGGGCTGGGGCGACTACTTTGAAGCTCAATCGGAAGAAGAAGAAGAAGAAGAAGGTGACACGCTTGGGTGACTGGGGGGTGATACGCGACAGCCTGGCTGGCGGCGGCTAATGCCGCCGCTGCCAGACTGCCGACCCACCCCCTTGGAGGGGCCTGTCAGCCGGGGTCAGCCCTTTCCAACTCTTTCAGGAGCTTGCCTCTCGTTTTCCAGATGTTCTCAGTGCTTGAAACTGCAGCATTCAGCACCCGCCCAACCGCGCGTGTCGCCCCCTGCGCACTCACCCCACACTCCAGTAGTCCCTCCGCCAGCGTAGCTGTGACCAGGCCCGAATGCGAAACCACCACCGGGTACACAGTCACCTCCCAGGCAGTAGCCTGGCCCCTCAAATAATCCGCCCAAGCAGCATGCTGCCGCACTTTGTCCCGCAACACTTCAACCATATTTTTGTCGCTGGTATGGCCAAATTCAAATATCACCACCTTCCTCTCATGTTGAGTGAGGGGCTGGATGGCTGTAGTGAGGAGCCTGTTGGGGTCCAAATTCGGGAAAAACACCACATCAGGTGTGGCATGACCCCTGAGCCTCGGGATTTGTGGGGCCACGTTCCGCGCCGTTCGTCCAGATGTGTATCGCGATGCATATGATGCATGCGTGCCGGAAGCTTGGGGCAAGGAGAAATCAAGCACGCAATCCACGTCAGCGTCTCGCGCCCAACACTCTGCGCGCCGACAGCAAGTGAGCGTGACTGCAGTGTTTCTAGATGCTCTGCGTCGCCACATTGTAGCCTCACAGCGACGCTCAAGCAGGCAGGGCTGAGCCCCTGTGTTTGAAACCTCGCCCGCTGCTCCCCCTTTCCGAGCAGCCCTTCCCTCGGTAGCCTGGGGCAACAAGGAGCGATCTCTAAGAGCCGCAGGCGGCCAAGAAGCCCTTGCCGCCCAAACCCACAACCGAGCACCACCGCCGCCCGCCGTAGCCCCGCCTGCCCACCTTGTGGCGTGCGCGATGGCAGCGGCGCCTGCTCCTGCCGCAGCAGTGGCGCTGCGCCAGCAGGCGATTGAGGATGTGGAGATGAAGCGGCACAAGCGCAACCCGTTTGGTTCCCAGTTTGTGGCGCTGGCCACCAGCTCCTTTGGGGGCAGCACCCAGCAGGCGCAGGTGCGGGAGGGGCACCCCCTGCATGTGCCGCCGGCAACAACGACATGATGCGCACTCTCTGCTCCCAACAGGCAGCCTCACCCACATGCCTGACCACCTGGGGTGCCCCCCTCGCAACCCATTGCAGGCTTCTGGAGGGGAGGCACAGCAGCAGCAGGATGGGGCGGGGCGTGCGGCAGTGGAGGCAGCCGCCGCTGACGTGCACGTGCGCACAGAGGTGAGTCCTGCTGCTGTGTTTCGGATTTGGATTGTTTTTGCTTTACATCTTTTTACCCGCAATGAATCTTGCGATAAAGATGCCTAGGTTTCTGAAAACCTGGAAAGGAGAGCGTTGAAACAAGAATGGTAGAACAGAGGCAGAGATGTTACTGTGGGGGTGCCAAACACCACACATCACAACATGAAGCATACCAACTTGAAAAACAACGCAGGCGAGGGTGGAGCTGCAAAGGTGGAGAGAGGATTGGGAGGGTTGGGTGGCAAAGCAAGGGTTTAAACACCCTAAAACCCCATCAGCACGCTCACCCAACCTGACCTGCTGCTGCCCACGGTGCTGGTGTGCATCTGCACCCACCTGTACAACAATGCGCCCACCTGTAAAACTAGCCAAACTGGTTACCTCCTTGCGTGCCTGTCTGGACTATGCCTTGCTGATGCTGCTGCTGCTGAAGTTGGACCCTGCCCCTCGAACACCCTGCCCCTCTGGCGCCTCCCCGCAGCTCATCCGCACCATGAAGAACGCACTGGTGAAGCAGACAGCCGAGGCTGTCAAGCGGGCAGCACCGCCGCCTGCGAAGCAGCGCTTGGGCGGGCGTGCGCGCCAGGCGGCGGCCACGACTGCGGGCGGGACACATTCGGTTGATGCAGGTGATGCAGGGGTGGGGAATGGGTTTGTGTCCACCAATGCATGTGTGCCGCCGTGCTGTATAGTTAGAGCTTCGAGCTTGGGAGCCTGGCACTGACAGCCAGCGCCTGCCCTGCCGCTGCAGAGGAGGAGGGCGGCTCGGGTGGCGATGCCCTGTTCACCGAGGCCGATGCGCAGATGCACCAGCAGCTGCGGCAGCTGCTGCAGGGCAGTTGGCAGCCAGAGCTAGGAGGGGTCGTGCAGGTGCATCCGGGCTGGGTGTGGCGAGGCGGTCGCATTGGATATCTGCGGAAGAGTGCGTGGCTGCTGGACATCTCAGTGTGAAGTCCAATGCTTGCTCAGCCCCTGCTCCATGCTGTCCCTCGCCCTGCAGGGCCTGCTATGCCGGGAGACCGATGCCACCAGGCTGAGCGAGGCTGAGCTGGCGATGGACCCCGCCGCTGAGCTGGCGCCGCCGCCGTTTGACGCCTTCCTGCAGCAGTGAGCGTGAGGGCAGCTGTTGGCAGGGGGGAGGAGCTGGCGTGCTGTTGTGCGCATTTTGACGCTGTATTCCACAGCTTGATGGGATTGACCGCAGCCACTGCAGCTGGCAAAGCTCCTGATCAGTCTTCTCGCCAATGTGCGCGCCCTCATGTTTTGATGCCCTGCAGGCTGCTGGGAGATGAGGTGCTGCAGCCAGCGCCCCAGCTGAGAAGCACAGCTGCCGGGGAAGCAGGGCTAGCAGCAGCGGTGCAGGCACTTCGCCAGCACACGGCACAGCTGGAGGAACAGGGGGTGCTGCATATCGCAGCTGGGGATGACGGCTGGCTGCTGCCTGAAGATGCCGGGGGAGGAGAGACGATGCTTCCGCCAGGTGGCAGCTTTGGGGACGGGCTGGGCTGGAGCGGCGGCTGGCAGGAGCCGCAGTGGCAGCGGCTGCCAGCATACCTGGCAGGCGGGAGCCAGCAGCAGCAGCAGCAGCAGCAGACATGTATGGGTGAGCAGCGGATGCACACACACGGGGAACAAGCGGAAGAGCAGCGAGGCCAAGGCAGCTTCCAGCACTGGCCAGCCTGGCAGCCTGCAGCAGACAGCGACGCCATTCAAGACGTGGACAATGGTAAGGCGGGGAAATGGTAGGGATGGGGCTGCCGCCACGTCAGTTGGCGGACTAGAGTGCATGCTGGTAGCTGCCAGCCGGTTGTGTCGCGACAGGACGGCAGAGCAGCCTCTCACGTCCACCTCTCATGAGTGTCCCCTGTTGCACTACTTCTCATGTGTAAACGCTGCCTTCTGCGCTTGTCCTCGCTGGGGGTGCCGCTCATGCTGCAGACGGAGCTGCTTGGCAGGAGCTGGAGGGCCCTGCTGCCCTGCACCAGGCGGGCATGCACCAGCGTGTGCCCTTGACTCTGGGCCTGGCCGGCCAACCTCATGATCTGTGGCAGCAGCAGCAGCAGCAGATGGACGGGGCAAGAGGGGCAGCTGGAGGCACCTGGCAGCAGCAGCAGCAGCAGCAGCGGATGGGTGCACCCGTGCAGGCCAGGCTGAGTGAGGTGTGGGAGCAGGATGGAGGAGGGGAGCAGGGCGGGGACCCATGGCTGGCGCTGGAGGCAGCACCTGCAAGGCAGCAGCCCCTGCAGGCCGCTGGTCCCGCAGGCCTGCGGGTGCCCACGTTTGCCAGCCGGCGGCAGCCGCTGGCCCTCAGCCAGCCGCAGTGGCAGCAGCAAGAGGAGGAGGACGATGATGAGGAGGAGTGGGATGAGGCCATGCTTGCACAGGTGGCAGCCCTGGAGCGCCAGGCACTGGCAGGGCAGCGGCAGGCGCAGGAGCAGGCGCCCCCTGCCTCGCAGCCGCAGCGCCACGCCCCGGTGTTCCGCAACAGGGCCTTCACACAGCAGCGCCAGCTGGCAGGAGGGGCATGGCCCTCTGGCGGCGGCCCTGCAGGGTCGGAGTGTATTGAGGATGCTGACTCAGATGAGGAGCCGCCAGCCTCGCTGGCAACCTCAGCGGCAGCCACGGCAGCAGGGACGGGCGCCAGGAGGGCGGTGCCACAGTTGGGCAGGCGCAGTGCGCTGCCCCTGGCGCTGGCGACGGCAGGCTGCGGTGTGCAGGCAGAGCAGCATGGATGGGAGGACCAGGGACGCGCTGCAGCGGGCGCAGCAGGCGTGCCGGGCGCAGCAGGCGCAGCGGGCAAGCAGCCCACCCTGGGAGGGCGGCGCCAGGCTGTGCTGCCAGCTGCAGACCCAGCCGCTGAGAGCCAGCTGCTGCGCATCGACTTCGCTTCCATCAATGTGTCGGCGCTCCGCCCCTGCGTGCTGCTCACGTGAGTTTGCGACCGCGCGAAGGAACGTGCCACGGCCCCCATGCCTGCCAGCCTGCCTGCATGCACGCACATGCAGCTGTGCTATGCAGCACACACCATGCAGCACCACGATGCTTTACGCAGCGCGTATTTCACTACTGCTCACCCACCATCTTCTCCCCATGCTGCAGCCAGGCGGGCACGAAGCAGCGCTGGAAGCCGGCTCACGACACAGAGTCGCTGCTGCTGCCCCAGCTGAGAGCTCTTCTGCCAGCGGTGTGCGCCCCGCCGCCGCGGCACCAGCCGGCAGCGCAGGGCATGCCACCCGCTGCTCCCCAGTTGACAGCAGCGGAGCTGGTGGCGGGGCTGACAGCAGAAGATCTGGAGGGTTGGGACGACTGGGAGGAGGAGGGAGGCGCCTGGGACGGTGGCACCACCCCTGCTGCCGCTCCTGCTGCCGCTGCGGCGGCGGCTGGGCAGTGGGGTGCCAGCAGGGCAGGGCAGGGCCAATGGCAGCAGCAGCAGGATGAGCAGCAACAGGGTCGGCAGGATGCCGTGGCTCTTGAGTGGTGCGACCCTCCCGCTGCCGACGCTGAGGTGGCACCCACACAGGCGCAGCCCGCTGGCCATGTGGCGCCGCTGCTGGGCAGCAAGGCAGTCGGCCAGCTGCAGGCGCCCCATGACAGGCAGGAGCTGCCAGCCACCAGCTCTGCAGCAGAGGCAGCAGCCAGCTGCAGCCTGGCAGCGCATCCTGGCGTCGAGGTGCGATTTGAGGACGATGATGACAGCTGCGGCAGCGGCGGGGCAGCTGCAGATTACAGCGGTAGCGGTGATCAAGCGCCGCAGGCGTTGTGGAGCGATGCCGGGGCAGGCCAGGGCAGCCAGTGGGGCGCGTGTGCAGATGGAGATTACTCAGCGGGAGCGCACTTTGCTGCTACCGGCTTCGGGTGGGTGCCTGATGCAAGCCAGACAGCACAGCAGTGGGAGCAGGCAGAGGGGCAGCGGAGCCAGCCAGGCAACTTCCATGCAGCCTGGGCGCTTGGGCAGCCAGGCAGCCCTGAGCTCACCGCAGCGGCAGCACCAATAGAGATTGCTGGTACAACAGCAGCGCCCGCAGGCAGCCCTGAGGACGTGTGGGCAGAGTTTGATGGGGAGGCAGATGGGTGGGCTGGCGAGCAGCAGCAGCCGATGGACGGCAGCATGGAGGAGGAGGCGGCGGCTGTGGTGCGCTGGGAGGACGAGGAACAGCCCGCTGTGCACCCACGCGGCGGCAGGCCGGCAGGCTCCGTGGGCGCTGCACAGCTGGACGCGGCTGCTGCCGACCCCTGGGCAGCCCTTGATGTGCAGGCAGCAGGCGAAGCCCTTGCCTCCAGCTCAGTCCCTCACGCCAGCTGGGCTGCCCCCGCCAGCAGCCCCAGCCCGCACGCCCCACCTGGCAGCCGCTCTGCAGCAGCAGGACTGGCAGCTGAGGCAGGCAGTCCGGCCGAGTTTGGTGGGCTCTGGGGCTGCGACATTCAGTGGGAGGAGGAACCGGCGCAGCAGCACGAGGCAGAATGGGCAGCACCGTCACCTGGCCCCCACCCTGCAGCAGGGCCGTCACAGCTGCCGCAGTGGGAGGGCAGGCAGCGGCAGGGCGATGAGGAGGGGCTGGGCACGGCGGCTGCCAGCGCCCAGGGGCAAGGCATGATGGGTGCATTTGAGTGGGCCTATGATGAGGCCGACACACTGGAGGAGCAGCTTCGGGGCGGCTTCCAGGGGGCGGCAGGCGGGGGCGTGGGCATGGCTGCCCGTCTGGCGCTGGCACAGGGCGCCGGGCGGCACGCAGCACCTGCCAGCAAGCGGCGGCACGAGCAGATTGGCGCAGAGATCATCCGTGCGCTGCTGGAGGAGCGGCAGCGTGACAGGGTGGACCTTCAGCCGCTGCTAAGGCAGCTCTGCACACACCTGGCGGCTGCGCTGGCTGGCGGTGGCACCGCCCTGCTCTCGGCGCTGCGCGGGCAGTGCCAGCAGGGCGGCGCAGCGGGGGCTGAGGCCAGCCCGCAGGTGGGTCGGGAGGGCTTGCCGGGGAGGCTTGTTGCATGGGTTGCATGGGTTCCAGTTAACTGCAGGCCTGTTGTTGTGCTCGCCATCTGGCTTGCTCGCTCGCCTCAGTGGCGTGACATGCCCGCTCACCTGGCCACCCCCTCGTGTATGTTTCCACTGCAGCGCTACATGATGGCACTGCTGACAGCCGCCCACCAGCACAACTCGGGTGCGGCCAGCCGTGCCCGGCAGCAGCTGGAGCGCCACAGCGGGGACGGCAGCAACGACAGCAGTGGGGGGGCGGCTGTGGCGGCCACAGTGGCGCCTCTGGCAGAAGCCCTGGGGGTGCGCCAGCTGCAGCTCACAGCAGTGCACACACCTGATGGCACAAGCGACGTGGCCATCGTGGCTGGCCACTGAGCCACCTGATGCCGGCTGTCCTACTGTAGCAGCACTAATTGCCTGGCAGCCCATGTCACTTGTCGGCACATGTTACCTAAGATATGTAGACAGATGGAGTGGGGGGTTCCGGTGCAGGTTGCACAGGTGCACAGGCAGTGGGGAGTGCGGTCATTGCGCCAGGCAGAGACGGTTGCAAGCCAGCAGACATCGGTTTGGATGTCAGCCAACTTCAGCGTCGGCACGGAGCTGCTGTAGCGCCGCTGCCGCTGTGGGCCGCCGCTCTGGGTCTGTCGCCAAGCACTGCTGGATGAGCTCCAGCACCGCCTGCATGGAGCCAGGGTCAGGAAGGCGTGTTGCGGTCAACAACCAGCCTGCTGACACCTGCACGGGCTGCAAGCCACAGGCAGGCGCCTGGGCGGCGCCTCAGAACTGCCTGGTAAAAGCAGTGAGCACTGCTTTGCCAGCACTGGCGCTGCTGGCTGTGCGCACTGCCCCAGCCACCCGTTCACCTGGGAGCACTCGTTGGGCACCCGCGGCAGGCGCCACCGCCCCCGCTTGGTGACCGCCGTCAGCGTGGTCAGCTCGATCAGCAGCACGCCAAAGCTGAGCCAGGGGGACAGGAAGCAGGCCTTTGGCTGCATGTTGTGCAAGTGGGCGTATGTGCCAGGCGGCACAGGCCTAGGCCAGCATGCGGTGCCCCATGACCCTCCATTGCAGGCCCCCAGAACCAAGCAAGTTCTATCAGTGTTGGTCCCCAACCTGTAGATGTCGGCCGCAAGCGTGCAGCGCGCCCCCAGCAGCTGCTCGGGAGCGGCGTGCGTGAAGGACCCGCCTGCAGCGGCGCATGCCTGGCTGCACACCGCCTGCGCCACGCCCAGGTCGCTGAGGCAGGCACGCATGTCCTGGGTTAGCAGCACGTTGCTGAGGGCGGCAATAGGGGAGGCGAGGTTGCTCGTTAGCTGCCCAATGTAGGCTACCCGTCACATGCTGGCTGGCGGGTCGTGCCTGCCGGATGAAACACGCCGATGTGCCAGGGCAGGAGGGCAGGCAGGCGCGCGGGCAAGCAAGCGCGCAGGCAGGTGCGCAAGCAGGCAGGCACTGGCAGGCACTGGCAGGCAGGAGAGCAGGCAGGCGGGCAGGTGGGCAGGCAGGCGGGCAGGTGAGCTGGCAGGCGGGCAGGTGGGCAGGCAGGCGGGCAGGTGGGCAGGCAGGCGGGCAGGCAGGTCTTGTGCTCTGACCTGGCCTTGACGTCATTGTGCCGCACGCGAGCTTGGGTGTGCAGGAAGTGCAGCGCTTCCGCCACATCCAGCGCAACCTGGCAGCCCCTGAAGCACAGTGGCCGACACAACAGCCCCATACAAGTATCAAGCTCCTGCAGGGCCGCCCCATCTAGTATGCTTCCAACGCAGTAGGCCAGAGCAGGATCAGGGCAGTAGAGGCACTGCAGCACAGCGATAGAGGGCCTACTATGCGGGGTGACTGTCACACACACAGATAGAGTAGCAGCAGCATCCAGCATTCCCTGTAACTAACTGCATCCCAGGCTGCTGCTTCTCACCCCTTGCTCCACTGCAGCGTGTCCCGCGCGTCTGGTCGCTCCAGTGCCGTCTTCAAGTTCCCGCCCTCCATCAGCTCCATAGCCAGAATCAGCAGGCCATCCTGCACACGTCCAAAGGCACAGCAGTGGGGGCGGCGTGAAAACACAGCAGGCCTTCATTGTGCTCCGTGCCTTCCTTGCAAGGGAGGCTGCAGCATGTGGGTAGGCAGACCCCGCAAGCTTGCCGGCATAAAAGTGCAAAGCTGACTTCCTCCCCTGGCCCAGCATGCTCCCAGCTGCACACAGCCGAGGCACAGCCACTCACGCAGGCAGACACCCCCAGAAGCTGCACGATGCGTGGGTGTGCGCTGCGCCGCTGAAGCGCTGCCTCGTGCCACAGCTGCCGGGAGTCCGTGCCTGGCAGGAGCTCGCACACCTGCAGGGGGGGCATAAGGTGGGGCAATTTGCAAGCGCACAGCTGGCTGCAACACTCCCAAGGTGTATGTGCACAAGCTGAGGGGGGCACTGTGACACCTGGCTGTGTGTGCATGACAGGTGGTGCACATGCGCACAGCCGCACTTCACAGGCGGGTTGCTCCAGGCTTGCCTTTGCCGCGACGGGTACCCCGTTAAGCACAGCTGCATAGACGCTCGCATTCGTGCCCTCGCCCAAAACGCAAAACTGGCCACTGTCGTCCAGCATAAACTGCACAGGCAAACACGCAAAGGGGTGGGCGGGTGGGTGGTGCATGGTGTGTGGGTGGGTGGGGTTGGGTGGGGAGGGGGTGGCTGAGTGAGGACGGGTCGCAGGCACTCTGCAGAGGGGGCACGTGATATTGTGTGCATTTGTGCTTCTTACGGGTAAGGACAGCAGAACGGCCGACAGGCATGCAGCCAGGCCAAAATGCAGGCAGCCCATGAGGCAGGCAGGCAGGCGGCGTGCATGCAGCCAGGGATGCGCGCAGGCGGCCCTGGGCATATGCAACAGCATGTGGTGTGAGAACACACCTGCCTGTTCACCCAGCTACCGGCTAGCCTGCCTGCCCCTGTGTGCCTCACCTCCAGCTGGTTGGACTCAATCCGAAGCCCGGTAGACTCGAGCCCCCATCGCCGGCCACCAGCTTGCCGGGGTGCGGAAGTGTGTGTGCGCTTGCCAGCCCGCCCCTGCGCTGACGGGCCCAGCTGGTGTGTGAAGCTCTCTGGCAGCGCCTCCCCCGAAAAGGGCACCACCGGAATGGCCCAACAGGAGCTCCCACCGCTGCTCAAAGTGGCGCTCAGAAGAGCTGCCAGCCGCTCCCTTCTGCCGCCGCTGGGGCAGAGGGGTGGCAACGGCTGCAGTTCGCCCTCCACTGACCCGACGCCGTTTCCAAGGCCGTACAGCCTGGCCTGCTCCTCCAAGGTGGCTGACTGCATCTGCTGCTGCAGCACACGACGCCTCAGATACAAACGGCCTGCTGCCCCCGCTGCAACCAGCGCGCCAAGCGCCAGCAGCGCCGCTATGCTGGCACCAGATCCCGAGTGGCTGCGCTGCGGGTGCATGCCTGCCAGACCAGCGGGTTGGTGCCAGTTGTGGTAGGCAGGCCATGCCACTGTGGCACAGGGTGGCAGGGTGGGGTCAACCGCAGTGCCCTCAATCTGCCTGCATGGGCAGAGAGGGCAAAGTGGAAGGCACGGCGGTGCAGCTGTTGCGCAGTGTTTGCACAGGGAGGGGCTGTTGCAGCACTTGCCAGATGCACCCTGCATCTTGTTGGCAAGGACGCAGACCCACCCCGATCTGAAGCAAGCAGGGGAGCTGCAGGCAAGGAGCGGGGTGACCACTCCTAACACCCAACTCACATGAACTTCAGCTTTGCTGCAAACGGCGCGTGACACCAGGCCTCGGGAAGGCTGCCCTCCACGCCACTGCCAGCCAGCCGCCTGTGGGGGAAGAGCAGGGCGGGCGCAGCCAGGGCGTTGGCAGCAAGCAGCAGCGCGGGCCTGGGGCGGACACGGACGCGCGCATCACTGTGTGCAAGCGAGCGCCAGGGTGTGCTGCCCACAGGTGCAGCTGCAAGCTGTGCAGCCCACCCGGGAGTCCCGCCCTCAGTGTGGGTTTATGGTTTAGGGTCGTCCCGCTCTTGTAAACCCTAAACCCTAAACCCTACAGCCCACCCGGGAGCCCCGCCCTCAATGTGGGTGGCCTGCTCACTCACAGTGTTTCCAGAGCTGGCCAGGACAGGTTGTCCGGAAGAGTGCCAGCCAGCAGCGGGTTGCCCGAGACGTCCAGGTTGCGCAGCTGCGGCAGCGCACCCGGCGCCACCCAGGCGGGAGGGAAGGCGGGGCCGGACAGCGAGTTGTTGACCAGGGAGAGCAGAGTGGCCTGCATTGGGAGAGGGGTGGGAGGGAGGGTGTGCTGGGGAGAGCGGGCGCAGGGCCTGCTGGGACCGGGGCAGCAGAGCGGGGACAGGGGAAGCAATGGTGGGGCCGATGTAGCAACGGGGGAACAGGGCCAGCGGCGGGCACGCGGCAAGTAGGCGCTGGCAGTGTGCCCACCTTGCTGCTGGCCCACATGCCTGGCAGCGTCCCCTCAAACCGGTTTCCGTTCAGCTGCAGAGGAGAGGGGAGCGGGGGCAGGTAAGAAGAGAGGTGAGGTCAGGTACAGGGCTGCACACTGTGCGTTGGTGGGCATGCGGGCCACCTCGGAATGGCGCCAGCAACTGCTTTCAAGCAAGCCGCGGCCGCAGGTGCCATCTCACATTGACTGCCCTCAAATTGCTGTGGGCTTCAAACAGCTGGGGTGGCAGCGCGCCTGTGAGGCCGCAGTACGAGATGTCCCTGGGGTGGAAATCGGGGGCGGGAAAGGCGCAGTTGCTGCTTTGGTGGTCTTATTGGTACGGCAGGCATGCTCCAGAGTGCTGGCGCCATCACCCACCCACCGCCCTCCCTCCTGCCGGTCGTGCCTCCGGGTGCCATGATGCAAGCCCAGCTGCACACCAGCTTCCCTGGATGTCCGGGCTCACATGGTGTTGAGGTTGGGGAAGCCGCCAAGCCGCCAGGGCAGGGGTCCAGAGAGGTCCAGGTCTGTCAGCACGAGAACGATGAGCTGCGGGAAGCCGCGTGACCACAGCGGGGGCAGCGTGCCCATCGCCCCGGCACGCGGGGCGCCGCTGGCGGCTGCCGCCGCCTCCTGCTGTATCGCGTCCTCCATGCTGCTGAACACTGGGTCGTTCCACCCATGCACAGCGTCACTGCCCGGTGGCTGCCTCACAATGAAGAGATGGGTGAGCTGGCGGAAGCCGCCCACCCAGTCTGGCAGCTGCCCTTCCAACTGTGCCTGGATGTCCAGCCTGCGCAGGGCCGGCAGCACGGCAGAGTCTGCCCCCCAGCTGGGCGGCAGGGAGGTGCGCAGGCCCCTCATCTCAACCCGCAGGAGCGTGAGCGCCGGCAGCACGCCAGGGGCCAGGGCGGGCAAGGGAGCGCCCAGGCTGCGCGCAGCCAGAGCCAGCCTGCGCAGGTGGCAGGGGCAGGATGCTTGTGTGACCGATGGTGGGAATGGGTAATGAGCAGAGAGGTGCAGAGGGGATGTGGGGAAGGCACAGGCCGACAATTGCTGTGCCTTGATTGCAGGACGGGGGGCGTTGCGTGCTGGCAACCAGGCGCGCTGCTCACTCACTCCTTCAAGCGTGGGAAGGCACCCGGAGCCAGCCACTCTGGGGGGATGGCTGGCCATGGGGGCGCCGCGTATCGAGTGAGCTGCAGCGCCCTCAGTTGCTGCAGCTGCGCCAGCTCGGGCAGCAGCGGCCCAGGAGTGGGGGGGAGGGTGGCGTTGGCAGGCGGGGAAGAGTGGACGTGCACCAGCCTCCTGCAGCGTGCAAGGGCACAAGGAAGGTGCGGTTGCATAGGGGAGAAGAACGTGCGGCTTGGGATCGTGCATGCATTCAGTGCACTGCTGGTAGAGCGCAGGCGTTGCTGCTCTACAGCACGGCATGCACGCTGCCGCTGTGGGCTGCCGCCAGGCGCAGGCAGCTCACCCACACGACCCAACCCAGCATGCATTCCCCACTGCCTCCCCCACCGCTTGCCACAAATCTGGAGATGATGGTCTAAACACAAAAACATTGCCCGCATACAGAAAAGGCAGAAGAAAGCAGGGTGTCCCACAACAGGAAGAGCACTCACACGACCACCACACGCCGCGCGTCGTCACACTCCACTCCCTCCCAAAGGCACGGGCTGGCAGAGTCGACAGGGTGGCCCTGACGGTCCACGGCGGTTCTGCCCCACCCCCTCATCTCCGCAACCCAGCCTGGGTCGCTTGCAAGCAGCGAGGCGCGCAGGCGGGTGAGGATGGCCGCGTCCCGCTCTGCACGGCGGGGGTGGCAGCCAGCGGGAGGTGCGCTTCGCATGTGGCCTGCCATTTTTGCCGGGGTCTGACAGCTGTTCGTCCAAGCTATCAATTGGTTGCTGGGTGCTGATGCCTGCATTCGTATTGAACCCGCCAGGCAAGCTGCTTGCACGGCCCGCTCACCCGCTTCCGTCAGCGACGGCGACGGCGACACCCTCGCCCCGCTTGCAGTGGCGACGGCACTACCCAGCGCCAAGGCCGCCGTCAGTGCTACTAGCAGCGTGGTCAGCAGCATCTGCGCGGCGCCCGTGTTCAGCAGCCAACCCTCACACACCGCGCGGGCCGTCCGGGAGGCGGGGCAGGCAGGGCGCAGGTTGGGGCAAGCTCGACATCACTGCCAATATCTGATATCGACCCACAAACCTTGAAAGTGGCGAGCAAGGTGGTTGTTGAGCGCCGGTACTAAACCGGAAGTCAGTGGGCAAGAAATGCTCGGTCTCAGTGCCCTCCACCTGCATTATGATCGCAGGTAAAGCCCATATAATGTGAAAAGGGTGTCGAGGCGGCCGCCGGTGCGGGCTCTTCACCGGGAGGGTTGGCACCGCCGCCAGGCAGCGGGGGGCAAAGCTGCGTGCACTGGTGGCGCCAGGCGTGGCGCTGGCGCCCCGCGGCAGCCACAACCACGCGTGGCCAGGTGCGCCCCCTTGTGCTTCACATGCACCCAAGGACCAGTGAGTGAAGTGATACATATTTTTTCAAGATCCGGTTGCTTCTGACTACAGACCCGCTCAGTAGGCCGGGCCAGGCATGCGCAACACACCGCTGGCAGTTTCCCGCCCACCCGACCCATTCCTGAAAGCTGCTGACTGGAGAGTTACAGACAGGGCTGCAGGGACCACCTGGAAGTGTGCATGTGGGCCGAGCATGCAGATGCAAACCAGATGTAAAGGCATCCATGGTCCTTGCCATGCTCTGACCTGTCGCGACGGCAGGAAGGTGTTGAGTAGGCGGCAGTGAGGACGCCGCATCCCATCGTGTCCTCTGTCCCCAAATCCAAGATATACAGATGGCGTCGCGCCGGCCCACGCACTCACTTGAATCCCTGCCAGAGGACTTCGCAACGGAGCTGCCGGCCCCCGAGCAGCAGCCCGGCACAGCTGTTCCACAAAGGCGGCGCAGACGGTGAGAGAATCGAGAAGCGGGGCGCCGTGGCGTTGCGGTGGGGCTGTGCCAGGCTTCAGGGTGGCGGGGCTGCGCCCCGCAGCGCAGGTGCTGGAGGCGGGGCTTGTGCAGGGCCAAGGGAGGAGCACCGCTGCAGCTTTCTGCCGTCACTTTGGGTGTGGTCTTGACTTACTACTGGCTGTCCCACTAAGCCTCGTGCTTGTGCACTGCTGTAGTCACAAAAAATTGGCGGAGAACCAGCAGCTGCAGGCAGAGAACCAGCTGCTGCAGGCGGAGAACCAGCGGCTGCGGGCAGAGTATGTGCAGCTGCAGGAGCGCAGCGTGCGGCTGCAGGCGGAAACCACCATGAGGGTGCACGAGCTGGAGGTGGAGAAGGAGGCGCTGCAGGCGCGGGCGGCATCATGGGAGGCGGAGGCACGCAGCAGCCACCAACTGCTGCTCGCTGAGCAACTGAAGGAGCTTACTAACAGCAACAGAGTGCAGGACCTGGAGCAGCAGCTGGAAGCGATGCGGCTGCAGCTGGCGGCGGCGCAGCCCTAGGGCGAGGTCCGCATTGCAAGTCAGCGCTGTGCTCGGCTGCGTGCCTCTGCTGTGTGCTTGTGTTGCGTCGTTGTGCTCTGCGCTGCCCGCAGCTGGTTCTGCCGCTTTGCGAGCCTGCAGCGCTGTCAACGTTATGATGCCCTTCTTGCTCTCTGCATGCAGGGTCTTGAGACGATCCAATGGTGAGTGCCGGCTTGCCTCCCTCTGTCGGTCGCGGGCGCTGACGGGTGCGCACTGTTCAGCTCAGCGCTTGCATGTCAGCTGGGTGCCGGTTGGTTCCTACATGCTCTGCAGCTACCACCATGTTCTGTGGCTGTTTCATGCCCCTTGCGGCATGCCCAGCTCAGCAGGCCGCACCCTGCCCCCGTGCCCCTCTGCACTGCAGGGCGCCCGCATCGAGCTCTGGCTGGGCCCGCGGTGGGTCGCAGCCAAAGCGGCCATGCGCCTGGGCAGCCTTGCCAGGCTGGGCAGCAGGCTGCTAGGGAGCCTTGGGGAGCGGCTCAAGCAGAGTTGGCCAGCTTGCTCTGTCAGCATCTGTCATCATGTGTCAGCATCTGTCAGCATCTGCTCACAGCTGACCCGTAGTGCCTTGCATTCCGCTCGTTTCACATGTGAGAACGCTCAGCGCGGCCGCTCAGCTGCAGATGAGAGAAGCGCACTGAATGAAGGGCCACTGGCATTGCAGGGCTGGTGTAGAGTCACAGTGCTGAGCAGGTGCAAACACATCCGAGTGCAGAGCTGGCTTGAGCAGGTGTGCAAGGAGGCGGTGGATGGGAATGCTGCCAGCTGGAGTACTGAATGTCGATGGGGCAAGACATGTGAGGAGCACAGGGTATGCAGTCTTCAGAAGGCAAGAGTAGGGGGGCACAGTGCGGCATGCAGGGCGGCCAGCGCTGGGGGGCGCGCCTGGAACAGCGGCAAACAGATGTCCCGACCCACAAGCACCAGCTTGCCCTCCAGCTCTGCGTTGGTCAGCCAGTGCAGTAGCAGGGCGTGGCCGGTTCGTGCCACCTCGTGTAGTGCGCGGGGCGCCAGCGGGCCAAAGAGCGCGAGGCACATGGCAGGGATGCGTGTGGCGGAGAAGGCAGCCGTGAGGGTGAGCAGCCGCGCCAGCACATCTGCTGCTTCTGCAGCGGGCGGCTGCCGGCGAGGAGCTCCCGGTGTGCCCCCCCGCACTCCACCAGCGCGGGCGCTGAACCACTGCAGCACCGCTGCGCCGCCCAGTGCAGCGCACGCCACTGCCGTCCACGCCGCACCCCGCCACCGCCGGCCTGCCAGCAGTGCCAGGCCGCCTGCCTGGCGCCCGGTGAGCAGCAGCTGCAGCAGGAGGCTGCGTGCCGCCACATCTAGGAAGGGCAGCAGGCGCTCCAGCATGGATGGCAGCACGCCAGCTGGCAGCTGCGGCACGTCAGCTGCATCCACCGCTATCCAGGCAGACAGGCCGAGCCTGAACCACCACTGGCGGGCCGTGATGGCTGCCTTGACTGCCCAGAGCGCAGCCCGGGCTGCCTGCACCAATGCCGGGCGCAGCTGCTGCCAGAGCCGCAGCAGGCGCAGCTGGCGTGCGGCTGCGGCGCCATCAGGCGTGGCTGCCCACGCTGCAGCGGCCCCCGCTGGCACGCGGTAAGGCTGCCCGCACACCTCACAGCTGCCAGCGTCACGGAACGTGTTCATCTTCTGTAGCTGCCACGCGTGCAGGCAGCTGCAGGTGCAGGGTGAAGCAGGGCGAAGGGAGAGGCAGGCAGAGGTGGGGCGGCGAGTGACAGCGGGGGCGACAGCACAGCAAGTGAACGCAGCTGCCACTGTAGATGGAAACACAGAACAGGTGTGCGCCTCTTGATGAGGGAAGCTGGGCAGCAGGCAGCACGCGACTGCAGGAGTGGGAGCAGCGCACTGCTGGAGGTGGCGGCAGCAAGGCGGTGGCACCTCACCTCACGTGCGTGAAGCCTGTAGTGCCGGCGCAGCCGCAGGGCGAGATCAGAGCAGCCGCCAGACCCCGCGGGCCGTCCAGGCATATCCTGCAGTGGCGCTGCTCGCCGGCCGCTCCGTCCATTTTCCCGGAACCCCACAGCAGGCTGCGCTAGCCCTAGAACTTGTGTAAGACGCTGATCAAAGCTGCATTATTGCGCTGCGACCTCCGTTTCTGCGCCTGTGCCTGCTGGGCGTGCTAGGCCGGCAGGCACCCGGGCGCTGGAGTGGCTTGCCTATGCAGGGCTGTTCAACTGCAGTGGGCTCTGTTATCACATATCGCCAGTTACATTGAAATGATCACGGGACAGGGCAGGCATGCAACATGTGGTGAGAGCATATGATGCACACAAACTCACGCACAAACAGTCAACCAAGCACAGCGAGCCCGCCGGGACGCAGCGGTTGCATCTGGCAAGTGCATCGTGCGCGTGCTTGCCAGCGCCCCGCCTTCTCACGCCGTCAGCCTCTCGCTCAGGATGGGTGTGGGGCCGGACTTTCCAGAAACCTGTCTCACTACTCCAGAGCAATGCCTGGCTCGGGCGCCCCGCCCTGCATGGCGTCGTCAGCCTCCTTCCTGCGCAGCGCAGCGTGGGGCGCACACGGGGGCGGGGGCGGGCTGGGTAGGAGGACGCTTACTGGCCAGCAAGCGAGCAGACATGCACCAAACAAGGCATGTCAGGACACCCAAATGGATCATAGGCATGCCATAATGGCATGGGCGGCAATGTTCATAGCCTGCGCCCTGTCCCCCTTGTGTCCCGCTGGCGGCTGTCACCAAGCAGCGCAGCTGCAGAGTCGAGGGCCGCCCCCGCCGGCTGCCAATCGACACCCTCACCGCCCCTTCCCCCACAAACTCACTTCCAGCGGGGCCAGCCGCCCATGGCATGCCCGCTGGTGCCGGGCGCCTCGCCTCGCGCCGCCACGTTGCCCGCACCCTCGGCATGCTCCTCGTGCCCGGGTGTGACTGCATGTGTGCACGAGGCGTGAGGGAGTGCGAGGTATGAGGCACAGGTACATGAGGCATGAGGCATGCAGGGTCGAATTCAAAGGTGCAGCAATGCAGGTCAAGCGTTGGCGTCAAATGACGTAGCGCAGGCTGCTGAGGGGCTGGGCGTTGCAGGGCGCTGGCGGCAGGTGGAGGGCAGCAGGGCCCCTGCTTCACAGGATGTCACACGGCAGCCTGCTAGGCCAACACGACCTTTGTACCATCTTATTTTTCCTGCCGTACCTGCATGCATGGCCGTCTCCATGGCACCCCTGGCAGCAGAGGCTGCCTTGCCCACGATGCTGTGCGCTGCCTCGGAAGCGGCACCCATCGCCTCGCTCACAGCGCCACCCGCCTCGCCCAGCGCACCCTGCAGCAGCAACAGCACAGTGCACTGCTTGGCAGATTTGCAACTTGGCTGCGTATACTTCGCCGGACAGGGAGGCGAGCTGAGTTGGTGCACATCGGCAGACATTCTGGGGTGCAGGCGCAGGCTGCTGAGTGGGCTCCTTTCCGCCTGCGCCCTCGTCCTTCACCAGCGCCAGCCCACTCACCCACTACAAAGGCCACACCGATTCAGCCCTAGCCCCTCGTAAAATACAAGAGCAAAACAAGGCAAGGGCGCGTTGCCCTCCTGCCTTTCGGGCCCACCCCGCTCTCCTTGCACATCCGCCTCAGAGGCGGCCGCCGCGAATGGATCCTCGCAATCCCACCCCCAGAAACAGAGGCACCTCATACCAGCCGACATCAGGATTGAGATAGAGCCCGAGCACACACCTCAGTCCCCATTGGGTGCATCATGAAGCAAGCAAGCAAGAAGCAAAGCACACACACACACCACGCACCTGCCCCGCTGGCTCACCCCCCTCGGAGGCCTCCGCGGCCGCCGCTATCGGGTCCTCTCCGTACCCGCCAATGGGGGGCAGCTCGCTGTCCGGCACCTCGCTCTGTGCGGGGGGGCAAGCGGGGAGGCAGTGTGGAGGGCAGGGCGATTGATAAGCATTGTTGGGCGCAGCTCGCTGCCACGCACCTCTCCCCATGCGGGGGCGAGTGAGCGTGCAAGTTGCGAGGCAGTGTGAGGGACAGGAAAGCTTTGGGACAAAGCTGTTGGGGGCGGCTTGCTTCAGGGCAGCTCGTCGTCAGCACAACAGATGGAATGCTGTGCGAGAGGCAAGGCTATACAGGGCGCGTCGTCAGAAGCTTGAGTAGGGGGGAGGGGCAGTCGGTGAGGCTTCCAAATGGGGTGGCGGCGGGCTGGGGGGCACATGGCCCCCGCATCAGGCCGCCTGTGGCCACGTGGCACGCGGCCAGCACAGGCTGTATGTGATGCCCGCCTGCCCCACCTGGCCGTAGTGAGTCTTCATGCCAGTGTCCTCATCGCCCGGCCGGCCCGTGCCTGCTGAGAGGAGGAGAAAAATCATGGGCAGCGGGTTGCAAGCTGCGAGCACCAGCAAATCTGCCCTGCTGCCTGCTGGTCTCCTCACAACAGGCCGGTCCGCCCTCGACCCAGGCGTTGCAATCACCTGCGGCAGCGCCCTTGGCAAGCCGGTCGGCTGCGCTCTCTGCAGCTGCGGCCAGCCCACGCTGCGAGGGCTGTGCAGCAGCCCTTCCAAGGCTGACACCACCCAGGCAGCAGGCTGCGGAGGCGCCTGCCAGCAGGGGCCTGGCAGAGGGGCCGAGCAGCTTGGAGGCGGCCAGCATGCTGTGCTGCACAGTGGACAATTGTGAAAACCACGGCAGCAGCCCACGGCGCCTCTCCAAGGTTGGCTAGAAAGAATCTTGCCAGCTCACCCCTCGAGATGCTGCCCCTCCCTGCCCCTCTTCTGCTTCAAGAGCTCTCACCCACTTTCCCAAAGTTCCCTGTCTTACAATCATGCTTGTCGCCGCATCCAAGGCAGCTGCACTGCGGCCCCTCCTGCGCCCAGCGGCCAGGGGCCTGGCTGGCAGCAGCAGCGCCTGGCAGAGGCAGGGGGCTGGCCGGGGTGAGCGCGAGGCAGACGCCTATCGGGCTGTGGAGGACCTTGCAGCGGCGGCGCAGGACTCGGTGAGTGAGTGAGTGAGCGGCGGCCATGGCCGGCGGTGGCGGCGCTGAGTATGGCAGCTACCGCCTGTGTCGAGCTTTCAATCTACCTCTGCCGCCACGCACGCAATGGTCGCAATACGCAGACCGCCTTCGTCCTGCCTGCGTGCCCGCCTGCCTGCCCCATGCTTCAGGTGAAGCACGCGTCGGATGGCGACCTCGGATCCGCCGCCCAGGATGCGGTGCGCATGGCGCAGGCGGGGGCGCGGGGAGCAGCGGAGAGCGCCCGCCTGGCGTTTGAGCGGCTCACCGGGCTCAGCACTGCCAGCGGGCACGAGGGTAGGTGCCGCAGGGGGCTAGCTGGGCTGTGGGGAGGTGTGGATTGGCTGAGAACCTGGCGGGGCACAGCATCGGCAGCGGGCCATCTGGTGCGGGTTTGGGCGCGGGATGAGAATGGTGGGCTGTGTGATCGAACCTAGGCAGCCAGGGAGACTGGGAGGCACCACAAGGTGCGGTGTGGGTTTGGGTGAAATGCAGGCTCCCATGTTGTGAGGGTGGCATGGGCAGACACACGTGTGTAGCTCGTTGGAGGAGGGCGGGATGAGCTGCTGGGAGTCACAACACAGGCCCGGACCCCCCTGCGCTGCACCAAACCTACCTCATACACACTCCGTGCCCCCTGCCGTGTCATTGCCACCTCCGCTGCAGGCGACACCACTGGCAAGGTTGCGGCGGCAGCAGCTGATGCCACCAACCGTGCCGCCGACAGCCTGGCCCAGGGCGCTGCCGATTTGGCGCACGGCGCATCCGCAGCCTACTCTCAGGCACGCAGCCGTCGCACACGGATGTTGCTGCGACCTTGATGTGGGCAGTGTCAGGAGGCGAGGGCAGCTCACAGCGAGGCAGTAAAAAGCTCGCGAAAGGGTGCACTGCCGCAGATAGCTGCATGTTGCTGGGCAGCAGCTTCTGACCCCAACCGCCAGCCTGTCTCGTGCCATGCCATGCTGCGCTATGCCGTGCTGTGACTCACATGCCTGCCCAAGCGAGCACCAAGTTCCATCTGCATGGCCCAACCTTCCCCCGCCTGCAGACAGTGGGCAGCATGACCAGCACCACCACGCCCAGCGGCAACAAAGGTGTGCCCCATGCCTGCCTGGGCGGGGGGCATCCTGCCTGCCAGTAGGGGGCAGTGCGCCACCGCAGCAGCATGCCAGAGCGGGAGTTGTGAGCAACTCCCAGCGGGGGATTGCGGATGCAACATGCAAGGAGCTGCAACCAGCCCTTACAGCTGTCCCCTCGCCCTCCCCTGCCCAGGCCCGGAGTCGACCTACAGCGAGCACGTGCTGCAGGGTGCGGGCGTGCCGGGGATGAGCGGCTCTGCCAGCCACGCCCCCACCGGTAAGAGCACGCGCAGCTGGTGCATGCCCTGCAGGGTGGGAGGGCAGGTGCAGGAGGAAGCGCAGCGGGGCACATGTTATGGTGTGTCGGTGGCTCTGGAAGGTCTGCGGCCGCATGGGGAGGCTGCAAGCGCAGGTGAGGCTGCTGGCTGGGGATCCTGGTGGCGCGGTGCAGGGCACGGCCGCAGGTGCAGGTGGGGCTGCTGGCTGGGGATCCTGGTGTTGTAGTGCCTGGTGACGTAGTGCCGTGCTGGCGGTGCACGCCCCTCCTGCCGGACGGGAAGCTGGCGGCAACTGGCGCTCATCTTTGGGGGGGGCATGTGGGCGGTTTGGGGTAGAGGCCAGCTGTGGTGGGATTGGGTTAGGGAAGCGTATCTCAGGGCGGGCGGAACTGGCGTTACGCCCCCCACAGGCGGCTGCCTCTCAAGCTGAAGCCCACACATGCTGTGCTGCCCTAGACTACTGGCGCACAGCGCCCTGTGCTGAGCGCTCTGGTGCAGTCACCACGTGCTCTGTAGGCGACTGGGCGGGCGTCATGGTTCAGTCGGCTGCCGACGAAAGCGGCGGCGGCGCTGCTGGCGGGGAGGACATTGGCGGCACCGGCAAGGGCAGCGGCGCCGGCGGGGCCGGGTTTGCTGGGCCCGGCGAGGCGGCGAGCGCTGCTCCCAGCGGGAGTGCGGATGATGAGTATGCGCTGAGGAGTGGTGGGAGGCCAGAGAGCAGCAGCACGGGCCCGGGAGGCGGCGAAAGCAGCAAGGCGGTGCGCCAGGGCAGCGGCGGCGGCGGCACTGTCAGCGAGCGCTCGGCACGGGACGACGAATTTGCAATCAGCAAGGAGTGAAGGGTGCTCCTCTGTATCCCTTCAAATCGGTGCTCTCGCTTAAAGCCGGCTGGCATGCACAGGCCTCGGCTGTGCCGGCAGCCGTTGCTTGCTGCCCAGTGTATCAGCCCAGTTGTGCTCGCTAGCGCTGCTTCGGTTGTGAGCAAAGTAAACTCCAACATTGTAAAGCAAACCGGAGGGCATATGATGGCAAGTTTTCCCCCAGGCATCTTAGAGCAGCTTGGTAGCTGCGGCAACTGGTTGCCGGCTGCGGCTGCCCTCGGCCCCTTGGTTGTGCGCTTACAAGTTGACTTTCGTTGTGCAATGACACGGTGTTGGAACCATTTTGGGTTGTACAGGCGATGAGGACGGATAAGAAATAGTGGGAGCAGTGTCACTTGAAGCAAATAGTGTGCGTTAAGGAAGCTGAGGGGAGTTGCGGTGCGCTCTCCGCCCGGGAGGGGCAGCAGTGGCAGCAGCTTGCCGTCTGCCACCCCTGCCAGGCCCTGCCCATGCTTGCCGCACAATTTCAGGGAAATTGCCCGCGCCTGCTGTGCCACCTGCACCCCCGTCTGCCCCCGCTGCTCAGACGGCTTGCAGGCGGTAATGCAGCTGGTAGGTGAGACCGCCGTGCATGCTGTGCTGCGCCAGCACGCAGGGAGGCAGCAGGCCGGCAGCCGGGTCGGCGCCAGCGCCAGGGGTCAGGTGCGCCTGGGCTGCCGCCTCCGCCTCTGCCGCTCCCGCCTTGGGCCTGCCGGGCAGCACAGGGGCAGCATTAAGGGTTGTTCAGGTTTGCCCCAGGGCTGCTCGTTCCACTGCCGCTGCAAGAGCTCTTCCCTCCTGCACGGCTCCGGCATTACCCGTGCCTGCATGCCCACTCGTGCGCCGCACACCGCATGGGCACAAATGAGCCCTCGCTCACCAGCTGGCGGGCCTGGAGAATTTAGAAGTCAAAACGACAGAGTTATGGCACTAAGGGGGGAAGGAAACACACTCACTTGATGCCGGAGCTCTCTACCTCGTAAAGAAGCGAGCGCCGCAGGTGGGGCGGCAGCGCCGCCACCAGCTCAGCGGCCCGCTTGCCCTCCTTGGCCGCCGCCTGCAGCGGCGCGGAGAATGGGAGGGCCAAGGCGTACGGGCTGAGCTACTACCGACTCGGACAACATGTGGCAATCAACAGCTCAGCAAACCCTCACCCCCTGCCCCCTTTGCCTGTCACCCCAAGTGCTGGCCCTCCCCACCCCCGCCACAGCCTTCCTCCACCTTCCCCTCACCCCCGCATCCGTGTAAATGAGAGCCTCCAGCAGCGCCACCCACAAGCGGGTGAGCGCCCGGGGGCCGGGCTCAGCCAGGTTGAGGGAGGGGGTGGCCGGGGGGCGGAACGTGGCGGCATCAAACATGATGCCTGCACCAGGAGCGGGGAGGAGCGGGCAGGGGGGGATGAGAGATGTGTGGGGGTGTGTGGGGGTGAGGAGAGGGGACGGACAGGTCAGTGGTGCGGAAGGATGGCGGGCGGGCGGAACGGGAGGGGAGGGGGCACGGGGCCGGGGCAGGGTGGAGAAGTAACAAGGGTGAGGAGGGGGTAGGAGGGGCAGGGGAGGGGCACCGGGGAGGAAGGCAGGCAGTGGTGGCGGTGGTGCTGCATGCGGCAGAGGGGGCCAGAAAGGGCGGCTGCGGAGACGATCATGCCAAATGAGGCGGCAAGCACAATGGCTAACTGGGCGCAGAGGCGGGCACATTGCTGGTCCGCCTGTCCCGTCCCTGCCCCCCTCACCTGACCCCTCTGCAGACTCGGCAGTCACCGTGCCCTGCCAGCTGCCCGTGATGGTTGCCACATCCTGCTGGCCTGCGTCACGCCCACAGATGGGGGGAGGAGCAGAGCAGAGCAGAGGCAGGTTTATCACTCTGCCGGGACAGGTGCCCAGACAGACCCCCCAGCTACCAGTGGCGTGCACACGTGTGCGAGGCCTGTGCAGCGCAGCAGCTGAGACGCAGCTGGGACCAGGTCGGGTGCGACAGGGGAGTGACTGCAGCGGCACCAAACAAGGCAGGCGTAGCAGCTGCAGCAGGCAGGGTAGCAGCATTGCCCGGCTGCCAGCCAGACGACACTTGGCAGCAGCAAGAGGTGCCCAAGAAGGCCTCGACAGCGCCCACCCTCCCCCAGCAGCATCATTACGCTGCTGGCCGCCAGTAAAGGGCTCAAGGTGCACCCGCGGCTAGCCGCCCATAAAGGGCTCAAGCTGCCTTCACCCTCCCTAATCCCAACATCATATCAGCTGCACACCCCCCGCTTCTTGGCCTGGCGGTGATGGGCAGGTTGGCCTCCAGCACGGCGTACGCAACACTTTCAAGTTTCAAGGCTCACCCTCGCCCAGCAGCGTCGCCACGCTGCCCGACAGCTGGCCCCCCTTGAAGGGCTTGAAGTGCAGGGTGGTGGTGAGGCCGGTGGCCTCGCACGAAATGCCTGCTGTGCCGGTGAAGTCCAGCTGGCAGGCCTGAATGGCGGCAGGGCAGGGAGAGGATGGGGCACAGAAGGGCGCAACGTGTGGGTGGGTGTGCAGCGGGGACCTTTCGTGGTCGGGGAGGGAGGGCTAGCACGGCACAAGTGATAACGCATGACTAGGGGGATTGACGTTGGGACCCAAGGCACACGCTCCCCTGCCCCGGCAGCCCGCCAGCCCCCTCACACTCGCACACAGTGAAAACAACACCAGGGCGGGAAGCAACAGCAAGGCAAAAGAGGAACAATCCAACCACCAACACAACTTCCCTCGCCCGTACAACCCCTCCAGTCCGGCCCCTCACATCTGCCAGCGGCGAGGACAGCACCAGGGTGGGAAGTGTGCAAGTGTAGCTCTCGGCGTGGCGGGGGAACGAGATCCTGACGTCGCCCTGCACAGGAGGCGGGGGTGCCAAGGACGTTGCCAGGTGCTGCTGCCGAAAAGGCACGCCTGCAGGGGATCTCTTTGCAGGGCTGACGAGAATGCCGCGTGCTGGCCTGGGCTGCACCTTGTGCACGTGTGCAGCCCGGCAGCGTGACCATCCCTTGCCCATCCCTCCCAGATCTACCCTACAAACCATCTATGCAGGGATTTTAGCCCAACTGCCCTTCCCTCCCAAAAGCAGGCCACACGCGCACCTCAAAGGTGCACTCCAGCCAGGCGGCGGGCGTGCCGTCTGCGCAGGCAGCCGCCCTGCCCCCGCCCCCCCCCAGCTTCTCCAGCAGACCGCCCTGCTGCTGGCGGGCCGCCACTACGGGCCGCAGGCGCAGCGCCAGAGTGGCGGCCACAGGGGAGGGTGCTCCTGTGCCGCTGCTGGCTGCCGGGGCGGCGTACTTGGCGTGCTGTGTGGGCCCCAGGGGCTCCCGGGAGCAGAGCTCTTGCAGGAAGAGCTGCATGGGGTCGCCACGGTGGCGCTCGGCTGCAGCAGGAGGGGGGCAGTGAGTGGAGCTGGGGTGGCAGCGAGAAGGCGGGGTGCAGTGTGCAGTGTGCGGGTGGGGGGTGGCGACGTGATGAATCTCAGCAGAGGCGCGGTGCGGTGCGGTGGCAGGGCGAGTGAGGGACATCAGCGGGTGCACCACACCAGCAGGAGGCAGGCAGCCACCAATCAAGCCTCCCACGTGCAGCCCCTGCCCACCCTGTTAGCCCCTGCCTGCCCACCCACCCAGCTGGCGGCGTGACAGGTAGTGGTGGGCGAGCACCACGGTGGGGGTGTCCCCAAATGCCTTCCCCGGCCGCATCAGGTCGGTGGCCACACACAGGAGCACCCTGGAAGCGGGCGAGAGGGCGGGTGGGAAAGTGAGCACAAGACAAGGCGGGAGCATGCTATCGGCGGCGCGGGAAGGATGGGGAGCAACTCAATGCTGCTTCCCGCCATACATCTAACAACAGTAGTTACCTGGCCATCAGCCAGCCTGCTAAACCGCTCTTACCGCGCCACTGCCAGCATGCGCTCGAGGCTGTCGGGCGCCTTCTCCGCCCTCAGCAACAGACCACCCAGCACGGTGTGCCGGTCTTGCTGCAGGCGAAGAGGGTATGCAGGGAATAGATGGGGGACTGCGTTGCATGTTTCAGGGGCAGCAAGATGGGGCAGGACTTGAGTACGAGGCGCCCCGCACCTGTGCCGTCGGGTCGGGCACCGCCGGTGGCCGGCCGCGCCCGCCGGGCCGCAGGATTGGCCGGGGGCCCTCGGACGCTGCCATCGCGTGCCAATGCGCCTTTTGAGAGATACAGGGGCCAAAGGGCGGCTTGCGGAGGCAGCTGGGGCCTGCCTCGTGCTGGCGGTCTGCCGCGCTTCCGACAGGCGCCGCTCAGGCGGAGGAGCGGCTGTCTCAAGTGATCACACGGCCCCTTGTGATGCGAGGCCCGCAACAGTGGACAGACAGACACCTCCTTTGCACAGCCTCGAGCTCTGCTGCCCTGCCTCGAGGGCGCTCCGCTGGACTCTCTTCTGGGCAAGCCCATGCCGTCGCTCCTTCTTTCGATGCCGCTGGCAGAAGGCCGCAAGCATGATCCCTGCCGCCGGCAATCCCTGGTTGCTGCGCCCCGTGCAAGGCGGCGCCCCCGCCACCGCGCCTCTGGGCGGGGGCGCCCCAGCGGCGCCGCCGCGGCTCTCGCTCCTGTGCTTCCCGCCGGCGGGCAGCGGGGGAGGCGTCTTCCAGGGCTGGCAGGCCGCGCTGCCTCCCGGAGTGGAGCTCCTGGCAGTGGAGCTGCCGGGGCGGGGCACCCGCATGAGGGAACCGCCGCTGACGTCCATGCAGGCACTCGTAGGGTGAGCCACGGCCTCGCATGCATGTGCCTGAGTCATGGCACGTGCCACCCTCTCCTCCGCCTTGCGTGCATTTGTGTCAGACCTGTGCTCATGCGTTGTCCCCTCCCTCCTGCAGGGCCCTGGTGCCGGCACTGCTGCCGCTGCTGAGCGAGCGCCCCTTCGCCTTGCTGGGCCACTCCATGGGGGCATGGGTGGCCTACCAACTGGCACAGGTAACGCCGCAGGGGCGGGAGAAGGAGCAGCAGTACCTTTGGGGCAGATCTAGTAGCTAAATCAGACACATTGCACCTATCAGAGCTCACGATGCATCCCAACCTCATGCCTGCCACCTCATGCATCCCAACCTCATGCCTGCCACCTCATGCCTGCCACCACGGCCCACCCCTCTCACGCAGGAGCTGCGCCGCCAGGGCGGCCCCCTGCCCACCAAGCTGTACGCCTCAGCCAACCGCGCGCCGACGCTCGCAGGTGCGGCGGTGCAGCACATACTTGCTTCACCGCCTCATCAAACCGGCAGGTTGTCAGGCTGCTGTGTGATGCCCCGCACCAACTTGACAGCGTTCTGCTACACCCAGCCCGTCATCTATGCAGGAGCACAGCACGACGTCGACCCCACCCTGATGCACACGCTGCCGCCTGCTGAGTTCTGGGCTGCCGTGGAGCGGCGGTACGGGGCCAACCCCTCCCTGGTGGGTGCACGACAGCAGGCGCGGACGAGAGCTGCCAAAGGGGGCAGTGGTGGGGACAGGTGCTGCTCCGTTGGCACTGCACATAGCTCTGACCCGCGCTGTGACCATTTCATGCTTGGCCTTTCCACCCTGCAGGAGCACCCCGCGATGCGCCGCCTGCTGCTGCCCACGCTGCAGGCAGACTTCCAGCTGATCGAGACGTGGCGGCCCGAGGGGGATGGGTTCGTAGCAGCGGGAGCAGAAGAGCCAGGAGAGAAGGCAGGCATGAAGGGGCCAGAGGGGCTGAGTGCGCAAGAGGCACCCTGTGATGCAATGCTCGATGCTGCAAGACAGGAGGGAGGCGAGCAGGCACCGCCGGCAGCAGCGGCAGGGGCGCCCCAGCAGGGGGGACAGCAAAGCGTCGCGCTGCCCTGCCCTGTGGCGGCTCTTGGGGCAACACAGGACACCCGTTACACGAGGCAGCAGCTGCAGGCTTGGGCGCAGTGTGCGCCCCCTGGGGGGTATGACGAGCAATGGTTTGATGGCGGCCACACGTAAGCACATGGCTGGTGCTCTCGCTGGTGCTCCCCGCTCCTTGCTCCCCGCTTGCGTGCCTCCCCTCGCCTGCTCGGCTTGCTTGGTCCAGGCTAAGGCCAATTGCTTGCATGTTCTCGCCTCAGATGCCCTGCCAGAGGCCCCTGGCCCTGCGCTGCCCTCACCGCCCTGGCCCACTGGTGTTTTGCCCCTGCCTGCCCTGCAGCTACATTTCCGGCGACTGCCCCGGCCGGCAGCAGCTGCTGACGTGGCTGGCGGATGACTTGGAGCGCCTGCTCAGCTTCCTGCCAGCAGCCGACACGAGTGCCGGTGGCGGTGCAAGCAGCGGCAGTGGATGGGTCAACAGCTTCACAAGCAGCGGCAGTGGCGGCGCTGTTGGTGGTGATGGCAGGGCCAAGCCAGGCACAGCAGCAGCAGCAGCAGCAGCAGCAGCAGCAGCAGCGGTGGCTCCACCTGCGCCGCCAGCTAAAGAAGCGGCCTCACCCCTGGCGCCCCCTGCCGAGCTCGTGGTGGCTCGCTCACCCGCCCCTCAGCGCCAGCAGCAGACCCTGGCACACAATACGCGGCAGGCTGGGCAGCCAGCACCCGCCGTGGCCCGCGCCCCAGGTCCCTCTGCCTGCTGCTGGTGCTGGTGAGCTGGCACCACGTCCAGGCTTACATGATACTTGCACGTACAGGCACCCATGTAAAAGGCATATAGACACATGCTGGGCTGCCCAGGCCCCAGGGGGGAGGTGCTTCACATCCACGTGCGGCGCTGCTTGAACCGCGACACCCGCTGCGGCTGATCCGCCGGCGCCTGCTCCCTTGCTGCCTGCACTGGTGCGCCGGCACGGGGCAGCACGGGGAAGCCCGGAAACTCCTGCTGCTCCGACTGCCCCGCCCGCGCTGCGCCTTCAGCAGCGGTGGGGGAGGCGGGGTCGGGGGCGGGCGCAGGCCCCGCCCGCTCCACAATCCTGCCGGTGAAGGCTGCCTCTCGCCGCCGCGTCGCCTCCTCCTCGTGCGCCCGCCGCTGCGCCTGCTCCGCCTGCTGCTGACGGCTGGGCGCAGTGCTGCCGCTACCGCGGCCATAGCCGCCCCCTGCCGCTGCTGCTGCTGCTTGCGCTGCTGATGAAACGCGTGGTTCTGGTTCCAGCTGCTTGCCCAGCAGGAAGCCACGTTTGAAGCCGCTCCCGCCGCCCCCCTGCTTCTGTCCACTGGTCGTCTGCGCCTGCGCCGCTGCCTGGGACGCTGCTGCCTGGGCTGTTGCCTGGGCCAGTGCTGCCTCATCCATTTCCAGGGCCTCCATGTGCTGCATGAGGGCCTCAAACGAGTCTGCTGACTCAGCGCCCTCTGACGCCACGTCATCCTCGTCATAAGCCTCATAAGCCTCTGGCTCCCCCTCTACTGCACTCGCGGAGGCCGCTGCTGGTGCTGCTGCTGGCGCCGCTGCTGCCGCCGCTCCTGCTGCTGCTGGCGCGGCAGGCCTGGTGCGGGCGGCGGCGTGCCCGGGCCCGTGCACCTCCTCGCTCCACTCCTCCCGGATGTCAACGATCTCCTTGCCCTGCCCAGGGAAGGGGGGAGGGCGGGGCAGGGCGGGGGGCACAGCATGAGTGGGGTGGCGATGGCTGCCAGCAACACTGTCCTGCTTTGTTCGTCCGGAGCGAGCCCAGGTTGGATCATGAGAGGGGAGGTTGCACGGCCACAGGGTTTGGGGCACGCTGTGCGGCCACCCCACAGCATGCAAGCAAGGGTGCCTGCCCAGTGGGGCCCAGTATGACGAATGGGCCCCAATGCAAGCAACCACCCCCCACCCTCCCCTCCTGCCTGCCAGCCAGCCGTCACACAATCGGCAGCAACCCGCCCTACCTCTGTGCTGGGAGGCTGCCCTCCCGCCTGCTGCGCCTCCAGCTTTGCACCCAGCTGCTGCAGCGCTGCCCTCAGTGCCTCCAGCTGCTCTGGCGTCTGCCCCTCCACAAGGTCTGTCAGCTGCTGCGCCTGCTGCGTGCTGCTCTGCTGTGCCTGCTGCGTGCTGCTCTGCTGTGCCTGCTGCGGCGCCGGCCGCACGTCCGTCCCCTGCTGTGCCGCCGCCTTTGCTGGCAATGGCGGCAGCGGTGGCTGCGGCGGCCCCAGCAGGTTCTGCACCAGGGCGGCTGCTTCGGCTGCTGTGACCTGCACCAGCACCCCCTGTCCCGCACCAATCTGCTTGCGAGCTGTTGTGCTGCCGCCAGAGCCTGCCAGCTGTCGCTCAACGTACACGGTGCCGGTGTCCTGAAGCTGCCCAGGGAAGAAGGCCTGCGGGCCAAAGGGTACCTGCAAGGCCAAGGGGGAGCGTGGGGCACAACAACTGGCATTGGGGTCGTGCTGCACACTGCCTCAGTGAAACAAGGCATGGCTTGAGCTGCTGGCGGGCCAGTGGCACACCCTGCACGCGAACGTGCAGTGCCGCCAGTGGCGGCAGGCAGCAGCGAGTGGCGGCAGGCAGCAGCAGCGGCGGGGCAGCGGCGGTAGGGAGAGGCGCACCATGACCGGCTGCCCCTCTCGTCGGGGCATATCGTTCAACAGGTCCCGCACATTCAGCAATTTCTCGGCCGGCCTCTCCAAGCCCTGCGCAAGGTGGGGTCAGCCGGCAGGTCGCCATGCCGTCAGGCCAGTGTATGGAGTTTTTATATCTCTACCATTGAGAAGAATGCCTAAACAAACGCAGGGGGCGCGAGGCCTCACCGCATCGTGAGCCGCCATCTCCCTTCTCCGTCCGCAGTTCGTCGAAGCCCCAGACCAGCCCAGTGGCTATAGTAAGCAGCGCGATCAAGCAAACCTGCCCAGCTGGGCATGCGCTGAGTATCCAGCATGCATGCCCCGCCGCCAGCCAGGCCGCCGCCACTGGTTCAGTCTCCACTGCGGGGTGACATCATCAAGGACGCTGCCTCATGTGGGCGGGCAGTGGATGTTGTGTTACATGAATCTTGCTCTAGGGGTATGCTGAAAACATTTTAGTAGATAGCGGGAGCATGTGAGCATGAGGGTGTACTGAAAGAGGGCGGTGAAAGCATGAGGGGAGGGCAACGGGCAAGCAGCACGGGACAAGCGGAGCAGGGGGCAAAGCAGAAGCAGGCAAATGGCCGTGCTTGAGTGATATCACACAATTGTTGGCGGCCCTTGGGTGCATGGACAGGTGAGCTGGCAAATGGCACAGTAAAGATGGCTCATCGGCTGGGGTGGTTAAGAGCTACGCGCTCACCTGGCACACAACCGCAGTGCCCGGCAGGCCCACCCCATGGAACGGAGTGGGTTGCAGGTGGGGCGGGCAGCTGTCTGGCACTGCGGTTGTGCAGCTCCAGGTGAAGCGCTTGGCTCTAGGTCGGAAGCTGCGGCGGCCACGTGCCTCACTTGGCGCGGCAGATGCCGTTTTGTAGTCGGAAGCCGGGCTTGCAGCGCTGGCAGTCGGCTCCTTGGGAGTTGGGGAAGCACGTCTGCACAGGGTGGGCAAGCAGGGCGGGAGGTACGGGTTGGGGTGGGCGGGCGAGGGCAGAGGTGCGGGGCAGCGCGGATGGGTGTGCACCGTGCGATCCCAGCCCAGCGCCCCTGCCCCGCCCATCCGCCTGAGCTAACAACATGCCTGCCCTGCCCATCCGGCTGACCCAACTTGTCAACCCGCCTGCCTTCAAAGTCCGCACTCACCGTGCAGTTGCTGACCCGGCACGCGGGCACACACGACTTCTTGTCTGAGGCGGGCACGTAGCCAATGTCGCATGTCTTGCACAGCTTGCCTCCCACCTCACACAGGTCGCAATCCTGGGGCAGGGGGCGAAGGAAACGAAAGTGCTTCTAAATTAAGTGATTTTAAAAAACAAGATGAAATTCTGAGGGAGAGAGGGGTTGGAGGGGTTGCCGGCAGCGGCAGCACGGCAGGTCTTTTTCCCGGCAATGCAGCGAGGTGCGGCGGGCGGTTCATTCACCAAGGCGCGGCGGTGTCGCCGTGCTGTGTGACCCAGCGCCGACATTCCCATCACCCCTGCCGCCCCTGCCCCCACCACGCCTCCCCCCTGCCCCACCTTTACGAAGCAGAAGGGTTCGCATGTGCCGCTCACCGCCTGGTACCCCTGCCTGCAGGCCTGCGGGATGGAGGGGCAGGCAGAGCAGCTTGGAAATGCAGGACAGCAGGCAAATCAAGCACAGCAGGCACTGCAGGCTGGGCAGGTGGGCCAGCCTGCAAGCCGGGACGGCGCCTTTGTTTCATTGGCTGCCGCACCATGCTCTGCCCCAGGGATGCCTCACATTGCAGAGCAGCAACGTTTGCTTCACCATGCCGAAATTTGGTAAGAATACAGTAGGGGTTAGGGTGTGTCTTTCAATAAAAACCACCCCAGGGGGGCCCGGCCTCACCATGCAGAACTTGGGCCCCACTGGGTCGCAGATGAGGCAGAGCGGGTCCCTGCAGTTCTGACGGCAGGCGCCCCCCGCCGTGAGCACGTGGCCCGCCTTGCAGCGCACACACTTGCCGTCGTTGGCGCACGCGGCGCAGTTGGGCCGCGTGCACTGCAGTTGGTGCACGGGTGGGGCAGGGGGCAGAACAGTTGGAGGGGGGATTTTGGCGGGCGAGGGGGAGCGAGGGGGCCGGGGGCGGGAGTGGCACTTCATCTCTGACAGGCCGCTGGCAGCCCTGCACTTGCTGCACCTGGTGCCGCCCCATCTCTGACAGGCCGCTGGCAGCCCTGCACTTGCTGCACCTGGTGCCGCCCCATCTCTGAGTGCTCACACCAACCGCTACCCCTGCCCGGCACCGGCCAAGCTGCTTCCCAGCAACCCCTGGCCCCTACCTCGCCCCCGCCAGCAACCCCCGGCCCCACCTTTTGGCAGACCCCCGCCGGCGTGCGGAACACTTGGATGTAGTTGGGCAGTGCGGGGGTGCCCAGGCCGGCCACACACTTCTCGCACACGTTGGCCGACTTTTGGCAGGCCAGGCACAGGGGGTTTGTGCAGATGCGCTGACAGCCGCCCCTGCTGGGCTTGAACCCCGGCTTGCACACGCCGCACGACCCGTCTGGCCGGCACGAGTTGCAGTTGGCCACCTTGCAGGGGAGGCACACCCCCGACTGCGACTTGTACACTGCGTGTGTGGAACAAGGGGATGGGTGGAATGTGAGGCGGTGCAAGCAGGGTGGTCGGCATCACAGGGAGTGGTGGGGCAGGCAGGCTGGCGGCAGGGAGGCGCCGGAACATGGATGGAAGGCAGGGGAGGCGATGCTCTACTAGAGCCCTAGTAGGGCGGGGTAGGGCCAGCTGCACCCCACCACATGCCGACCGTGACAGCCCCACACGCCAGCGGGCCACACCTGTGTAGAAATCCTTTGTTGCCAGAGCGCCCGTGAAGGGGCGGCAGGATGCGCACACGCTGGGATACAGGGAGTTGCCTGCAGGGTTGGGGTACATGTGTATGTAAGGTTTTAGGTTATGGATAATCCCAAAACCCAGGGCTGGGGCCGGGCGGACGAGGGGGGGAGAGGGGTGGCGTCCGTCCGTGTGTGAGAGCCGCTGCCCCTGTGAGCGAGCAGCCATTCACAGGAGGGCGAGCAAGCCGTGTGCACTGTGTGGCCACATAGGCCGGCACGCAGGGCCAGCAGGCCACGCCTGCAATGGAAGAGCCCCAACACGCACATGCAGCACATCCTGGCGGTGGGGCTGCTCGGCCCCACAGCCGCTTCCCCAGACTGCTCTGCTGCCCGCATCACTCGGCCAACCAACCCGCCCAGCTCCTTGCACCAAACACTCACATTGCAGGCAGAGCGGGTCGAAGCAGGAGCTGCAGGGGGGCAAAGGAGGCAGGGCACGGGGCGGGGCAGTGAGAGGTTGAGGGTGCGGCGTGAGGGTGGAGTTGTTGTTGAAGGAGCAGCGGGGGTGTGGATCAGAGAGGGCTCCCCCACCCAGCCAGCCCCCTTGCCAGCTGTCCATTGCTGCCTTGCAATTCTCACGCCGCATGCCCTCTTCTTCCATCCTAGCTGCCCCTGTCGCCGCCCTCTGTCTCCAGCCCACCCCCTCCCCCACCTGCCTCCCTAATCCCTCCCATGCGCCGCCTCCCTCCTCTCGCCTCCTCATCCCTAGGGCCTGCCACCCGCCCACCCACCTCCCCACCTGCCTGTCTCCCTGTCCCTCCCCGCCCGCCCACCCACCTCCCCACCTGCCTGACTCCCTATCCCTCTTCCCCCCGCCCACCTACCTCCCCACCTGCCCGACTCCCTATCCCTCCACCCACCCGCCCACCCACCTCCCCACCTGCCTGCCTATCCCCCCACCCACCCGCCCACCCACCTCTCCACCTGCCGCAGGCTGGACCCTGGCCAGCGGTCATCCAGCCAGGGGGCATCGGTGCCGGGCACCACGACCAGCCGCGTGACCAGGTTCTGTAGCGCCAAGTGCTCAGCGGGATTGAGCTGCACAGAGGTGCGCACCTCCAGGCCTTCCGGAGTGTCGGTGAGTGCGGTGATGCGCACGTCAACAGGCGCAGCGGCGCCCGCCAGGGTGGCCTGGCGAGACGTCGTGCCAATGTAGTTCAGGCGGTTGATTTCCGAGAAGGAAGCTGTAGAGGCACCCCACAGCAGGGCTGTGAAATTCACGCTGGGACCGCCATTCCAGGGGGGCGGGGCTGGGGGCGGGGGCTGCTTGGGTGGGGGCGGCGGCGAGGGGGACACGGCTGGCTCGGGCGGCGGCGGCGGGGGCGGGGAGGCGGGCGGGGAGGGGCGCGGCCGCGGCGGCGGCTTGGGCGGCTTTGGCGGAGGCATGGGGCTTGGCGGAAGAGGGCTGGGTGGGGGACTCTTGGGGCTGGGAGGCGGGGGAGAGGGCGGCGGCGGGCTGCCAGGACTAGGCGGCGGGGGAGAGGGCGGCGGCGGGCTTGCGGGGCTGGGCGGCGGGGGAGAGGGCGGCGGTGGGCTGTCGGGGCTGGGGGGCGGGGGAGAGGGCGGCGGAGGAGAGGTGAGCTGCGGGGGAGAGCTGGGTGGGGGAGAGGTGAGCGGTGGGGGAGAGCTGGGTGGTGGGGTGGCCGAGGTGGGTGGCGGTGTGCTGGGTGGCGGGCTGCCTGTGCTGGGCGGCGGGGCTGAGGCGGGCGGCGGGTAGGCACCCGGCAGCACCGCCTCGCTCAGGCTTCGAGCTGCGCCCAACAGCTGGCGCCGCTGGCGCGCTAAGGCCGTGCCCTCCGCTCGCAGGCTGGCAACGGCCTCATCATCCATTCCCAGCCAGTCCCCAAGAAACTTCACATCCAGCTCAGCAACGCTGCGCTGCAAGTGAGCATCCAGATCGGCCGCCCCGTGCCCTGCAGCAGCAGCAGCAGCAGCAGAGGCAGGGAGGGCGCCAGCATGAGGCAGGGGGGGCCACTTGGCCCGTCTGGCAACCACTGCATGGTCAGCTTGAGCAGGCTCACAGAGTGAGGAGCTGCTCGCACCACAGCTCGTGAGTGTAGATGGAAAGCCCCAGCTGCCACAATTTGCTGCCGCCTCGGCAGGGCATCGGCGGGTGGCGGCGCCGGCCAGGTGCCAGCAGCACTGGTGGTTGTCACAGCTGGCCCTGTGCGGTGCCCCACCTGCATTCCTCCGATTGGCCGCGCTTGTCAGCGTCGGAAGGCTGCAGGGCAGAAGCACAGCGCACAACAAGTGAACGTGGCCGCTCGGGTAGTGTGCCCGACCGCGGCCCCGCAGTGAAGCGCGCAGGCGGCCACATATAGAGCCTGCGGCATCGCTCGACATCACCTCAGCAACACTTGGAGGGCCAGAGCCGCCGCAACCAGCCAAGCGGCAGGGAGCGGTCGTCCCATAGCCCAGCGGTGCTCCGGCTGGTTTGGGTGTGCTTGCAGGGACTTTTGGGAGGTTCCTGAGATCCAGATGCGGGGAAACGGGAGCAAAGTGGCTGTCGTGTGTGTGTGCCCGCCCGCCTCGTGCAGCACGAAGAAGCTGGGAAGAGAAGCTGGTGCCAGCAGGAAGGCCAGCAGCATCTAGGGTAACCGTCTCCGTGCGTCAGAGCACACCCATTGCGTGGGTGAGGGGAAGGGGTGCAGATATCAGCAATGTGGGCGGGGAGGCTTCGCCGCAAACCGCTCGTTGAACCGCCGCAGGTACCGGCTGCCGGTGGCAGGCGCACACCTGCCACTCTGCCAGCGGTGCTTAGCAAAAGAACCAGCCAGCTTTCTTGTCAGATTGTTTTCTCACGCTGTCCTACAACTGGGAACCGTCGGAGTGAAGCTCCAGGACGGTGGTGCGATGCCATCCGTGCCGCCGCCGCCAGGCAGCCCAGCCTCTCATGCCGACGCCATCTCAGGGCATTACATGGGGCTGTTTTGCACACTGCAGCAGTGCCAAGCGCGGCACAAGCTTAGTTGACCAGACGAACCTGAGGCAGCAAGAGCTATAAACGGAATGGGCCCTGCTCACTGAGGCAGGGTGCTGTGGCACGAGCAGCAGCCGCAACCAGCACAGTGGGCAGGGAAGGTTGAATGCCAGTGGTGTTGCAAGGTGGAATGCTCGCCAACACAGCGAAGCTTACCTATTTTTCATTCGCACTATTGCACTCCGAGGCACACCGGCGAACTGCATGGCAGGCTCCAGCGCCGCGGCCCCGTAGCCTGGTCGCCCTGGTTCACCCTGGCCGGTGGGACCACATCGGGTGCACCTAAGCAGTGAACGTGGGGATTAGCTTACCTTGGCCGTCCACACAGTTATTAGGCACATGAAGGCCCCTTTAGCTGCTTCCCAGACGCCCAGTCCCCTGCAAGCCCCGCCTGCGCACCCTTGTGCAAAGTGGCGCGCCACCGCCGTCACAGCGCCCACAGCAGGTGCCTGAAAGTCGCGCTTGCGCTCCAATTCGCCATGCGCATTTCGATTGCTTCAAGCTCACTTCCCATGTCGCCGGCAACTCAGGCGCTTTGATTTTCGACTCTCCTACGAAACCGCCAGTCCGCCAGTTTCAAGAGCGTGCGGTCCACGCTCATGAGCACCGGAGGAGGGTTTTCTTATGGCACCGCCCACTACCAGCCGCGCAGGCCGGCGGCCCTCGCTGGCGGCGCCTCCCAGCTCTGGTCGCCGCCGCCGCAGGGCATGGGCGCCTCGATGGGCAGCCCGTTGAAGGCCCCGTGGCAGCAGCAAGCACCACCCTTGCCCTGGGCGCCGCCAGCTTCCCCACCATATCCGCGTCAGCAGCCCGAAGTGCCCTGGGCGCCCCCGCTGCAGCAGGCATCGCCGTCGGGCGGCACAGGCAGTTATGCGCGGCCCACTTTCCCGGCGCATCCCGCACCTCACGGTGGCGGGTCTTTCACTGGATCTGCCGCTGGCTCAACCTCTGGTAGCAGCGCCGTGGCTGGAGGCTGGCGGCAGCTGGTCTACCGCGAGCCGCAGCCCACAGCGCAGGTGCTGCACCTGGCGCCAGCACTGGCAGCAGCCACGTCTCTGGCACCCAGCGCTCCCGGCGGTGCGGGTGGGGGCAGCAGCTACAGCCGGCAGATGGCAGCCTATCGCCAGAGGCAGGCGCAGGCCGCGGGGGAGGCAGCAGGCCAGCAGCAGGGGGCCGCCTCAGCAGCAGCGGGAGCGGGGGCGGCGGCATCATATCTCGCAGCTGCTGGCGGGGAAGGTGCAGGCGCTGTGGCGGCACCGGCGGCGGCGCTAAAGGTGGAGGCAGACAGAGGAGGCTCACACGCTGCTGCGGCGCCAGGGGCAGGGCTGCAGAGTGTGCAGTCCAGACCACCCAGTCCCGCCCCCCTCCCTGCTGCCAGCCCGGGGCTTTCCAGCGGGGGTGCCGTGTCCCCCTTGCTGCCAGGGCGCGGACCAGCTTCAGCGCAGCTGCAGGGCCGGCCTTCCCCGCCGCATTGCGCACCTGCAGAGACACAAAGAGCGGCATCAGAGGCTGGGAGGCCTGCATCCCCGTCACAGGCCAGTGCAGCAGTACTCCCCCCACCGTCTGCTGCGCGCGGCAGCAGCGACGCTGTAGACACACCTGCCCCCTCACAGGGCAGCCTGCACCTCACAGCCATCCGGAGTGCGGCAGAGAGCGTTGCTGCCAGCGCACGACAGGTGGCGGAGGCTGAGCGCCTCAGCGGGCAGATGCTTGCAGGGCTGGGGCTGGCAGCGGCGGTGCCGGCTCAGCTGGCAGGCGGGGGTGGCGGCGCACTTGGCCCGCAAGACCCGCTGCACGTCCAGCTGACAGCTGTCACGGCTGCCCTGCGCGGCTGCCTTGCAGCAGCTTCTGGGACTTAACTTGTCGCCCTTGCTCACAGGCATGTAACTCAATCGGTGGTGCGCCCCATGGGCCGTGGGCGGCGGAGCTGCAACCGCCACCCGCAGCTGGCGTGAGTTGTCGGTTGCAGGCCCAGCCTGGTGGGCGGGAAGTCGGGCAATCTCAATGACAAATTGTTTGGCGTGCCGTGATTCCGCATACCTTGCCAGCTTACTGGCAACAGCACGCCTGAATGCATGGCTGTCTGAAGGCCAGGCAGCTCAGGTACGGGGAACACTCCCGCAAGGAGGGCGCCATCCCGGCCCCCTGTGTACAAACCCCAGCCCTCGGCGGTGGGCGGGGCAGGCTGATCCACATGCACCCGCCAGGCTATGACGACTCCTGCTTCACTGCATGGGGGCACTGCATGCTGTCTGCATGATGGACCCTTGCTCGTTGTCTGCACCGCCGCCTCTGTGGCGTGCACGTGGCAGCTGACCGGAATACGCTTGGAGTTTTGGAGGCGTACTGCGGGCTTTTAGCTAGAATCGTTTGATCGATTCTTGGGCTCACCTAAGCTCTCCGCCGAACGTAGAGCACCGGCGGAGCGCTCGGCCTGACCGGGTGCAAGTGCAGCCCTGGCAAGCTTTCGTGGTCACTTTACCCAAGCACATGCAAGCCCCCGCTTCTCTGGCAGCCTGTCTTGGCGCGCCGACAGCCGCCGCAGCGGCAGCGGAGAGGCAAGCCACATTGGCGGCGGTGGCGGCGGCGGCATCGCTCACCCAAATGCCGCACAGGGGGCCTCCGCCGCAGTTGAGGCCACCGCCGCAACGAGCTGCTGCAGCACGGCAGATCGGTTTTGACAGGCGGCTCCTCCTGTTCAGGTGAATCAAGTGTGCGCAGAAGACAGCATGCCGGTCTAGTTGTAGTCTTCCGCAGCTGCTGCTGCTGCTGCAGCTAGCAAGTACCGTCATATGACATGCATGCGTACAACCCGACACTCGACGTCAGCATCAGGCAGGTCTCAACATGCCATCAGGGCTGCGAATCAACCCAGCCCGCATCCGCCACTTACAACCAGTCAGTCTGCTGCACCTCCCTCCTTTGCCCGCAGCCTGCTCCTGCACACCGCGGCGCAGCTGGCAAGCCTGCTGGAATGGAGGGCGCTGCCAGCGGCCGAGCGCTTCCAGCGCGTCCTCTCCATCCTGACCGTCTTCGCCTTCTGGCTGCTGCCCACCCTGGCCCCCGCCTTCTACCTGGCCTGGCGTAAGGAGGTCCTCATCGCCAACCGCCTCATCTTCTTTGCATTCCCTTTGTTGAGGCAGCCACGAGGTGGGTGGCAGGGCGGGCGGTACAGTGAGGCCGCAATGCAAGCAGGAGGGTGCAGCATGGGAGACAGGTGCCGCGGGCTGGTGCCAGCTGCCGTACGCTGCAGCGGCGGTGCACAGGGGGCCTTATGGACGTCTCCTGCCCCTCCCCAACATGGACGTCCCGTCCCGGGTTACCCCCATTGCACTCCTGGACAAGACGTCCTGTGGAAAACCCCTGTTGTCCCCTGCCCAGACGTCCCCTTGTTGTCCCTTGCCCAGACGTCCACTGCTACCCCTGGTTATCCCCTGCCCTGATATCCACTGCTTCCCCTGGTTGTCCCCTGCCCAGACGTCTCCTGCCCCCCCCTGGTTGTCCCCTGCCCAGACATCCCCTGCCCCCCTGGTTGTCCCCTGCCCAGACATCCCCTGCTACCCATGGTTGTCCCCTGCCCAGACATCCCCTGCTACCCATGGTTGTCCCCTGCTGCGCCTGATTGTCCCTTGCTCTCAGCTGCCATTCTTGCATTGAGCTCATATGTACGTTATTGCATGCACGCATGAAACAAATGCAAGTGCTGCATGGTTCACAGCTCCTCCTCCTCCTCCTCCATTGCTGCTGCCGCTGTGCGTGCCCGCTTACGCTGCTGCGCGCCGTCTTCCAGCCCCGCCAGCTCCTCCATGCGGCCCTCGTCAATGCGTGGGTGCAGCGGTGGTGGTGCAAGCAGCAAGCTGCATGGGCAGCAGGCAGCAGCCGCAGCAGCAGCACCAGCAGCTGAGCATGTGCAAGCTGCCGCCATGCGACTCGGCCCTCTTGACCGCATGCAGGCAACCATGCCATCAGCAGGCCTGTTCTCTAATGAACGCAATCGGGCAGCAGGCCGGCCGCCGCTGCCCATCCCAGCTGCCATTTCGTGCCCCGCTCACCCACCGCAACATCCCACCCTTGCAGGCATTCAGCATGCGATGGACACGGGGCCCCACCGGGGGGTGCGCGGCGCCCTGAAAGACGTGCTGCGAGTCATTTGGGGTGAGTGAGGTGGGGGTGCACCCATGGGATGCATTCAAGGGCTGGGTGGCGCCGTGGGGAGCCAGCAAGGTGGGGAGCCAGCCAGATGGGAAGCCTGTGCCACGACTTGGGCCAGGAGGTGGGGAGCCTGTGCTATGACTTGGGCCAGGAGGTGGTGCACTGCAGGTGGTTGGTTATGTGCCCGGGGTTAGGTTGCCTGCCCCCGTGGCTGCCCGTGCCGCAGCAAGAAACCGCTTCGGGCGGTTTCCTGTGCTGTGGGCTCCTGCAGTCACGACGCTTTCATGCAGTCACCCACTTTTCCGGCCGGGCCCCCCTCCTGGCCTGCAGGCAGCCGGCTGGTGGCGGTGGCGATGGCGGCGCTGGTCAACCCGCTGCCTCTGCTGCCCCTGGTGCCGCACATGATGGTGCAAGCCTACAGCGTGGTGATGGTGCGGGGGAACAGCAGCCTGTGCACGGCGCCGCTGCTGGCGCACCCGCTGAGTGCGCAGCGCATTCACCGCTTCCACTCTGTCATGCGCCTGCTGGCCATGCTGCTGCCAGGTGAGGCTGTCGTCTGCATGTCACCCCGCAGCTGATGTCTGCCTGCCCGCCTGCCTGCATGGGGTCAGCTGGGGGAGGGCAGCCCTGAGGGCCTCTCGCATGTGGAGCGTCAGGGGCAGCCAGCCACAGATCTGGGTGCAGCCGCCTCACGCCCAGTACTGCTGCTGCATGTCTAGTGCTCCTGCATGCCTGCGGCCCCTGGTGCCTAGCGCGTCAGCAAGCAGGCTGCGCAACTTCCCACCCCACCCCACCACACCACACCTTGGTTTTTGCAGGCGGGGCGGCCAGTGCTGTGCTGTCGAGCTTGTCTCTGCAAGCAGCAGCTGAGCATGGGCCGCAGCAGCAGCAGCGCGCCGAGTGCGAGGCCTACCTCACCTTCCTCTCCTGGGTGGTCGGCTGGCTGCTGCCCATGTGGCTGGTGCTGAAAGTCGAGCCGGCGCACTCACTGCGGCAGTGGGAGGTGGCGGTCAGGCGAGGCAACCGCGGCAGCACCCATGTGCCCGGCGGCAGTGGCGGCAGCGCCAGCGGTGGCTACGTGAGCACCTTGCGCCGGCTTCTGTCACGGCTGGAGGTGACAGCCGAGGCAGCGGCGCGGTCGGTGTGCGGACTCAGCTGGCTGGCCCAGCGGGACGCTGAGCAGGCGCAGCAGCTGTCGGGCCACCAGCGCTGCGGCGCCTGGGTGGCGCTGCTGGCGCTGCTGTGGATGCTGGCAGGCGTGGCTGCCATGTGACGCGGCCGTGCTCTCCAGCCAGGTGCATGTTAGAGCATGCATAGCCAGGTGATTTTTCGTATGCCCTCTCTTACCCGATTGTTTTCTGTTGATGCAGCAATCCTCCCCTTTTTGGCATTGAAGTATGCGTTGTCAACACTTTTTTGTGTACTGTTGCAAAGTCCAGGCAAGCCGAAAGGTGCTGGTGCTGGCGCCATTGGCGGCAGGTGACGCCCAGCTCCGCCAGGCACCCACAGCCGTGTTCGTGCACCAGGAGGCAGCCCATCATGCAGAGCCACCCGCTGTGTGCCAAGATGTCTTCTTGTGGCATGCAAGAGTCGCCGGGGTGTCCCAAAAATCTTGTGGAGTTTGAAGACAGGAGGGCAGGTACAGGAGCTACAAGTGGTCCTTAAGCCAGAGCCGGCAACACAACATTTCCATACGTCCTTGCTCTTCCAGGCTTCTCCTCACTGCACAAGCTGACAGGCCGTGGCCGTAGTGTCAGCACTATGAGTTATGCGCCTGGGCGGCCGGGCCCCGTGGAAGGCGCACCTGGCGCCAGTCAGGCTCCCGGAAATGTCTCGATCCAGGAAGGGCCGCGGGAGCCGCAACCTGTCCGCGACGTCGGCGCGCAGGTGGCGGCGGCGGCAGCGGTGGGGCCCAGCGTCAGGGCAGCCGTGGTGATGACACGCAAAGCAGCCGTCAGGGCGGTGTCTTTTGACCGGAAGCTCCTGCTGTTCAGGTGGGTTTCTCATCACACCATGAGGGCGGGTGCAACGGAGGAGCGCTGTAATGCCTGGGTAAGAGGGTGGCCACGAGGTTGCATGCCGTTGCGTGCCTGCCAGCAGATGAGCTGATTGCTGCCCTCCACATTGCTGCCCGCAGCCTGCTCCTGCACACCGCGGCGCAGCTGGCAAGCCTGCTGGAATGGAGGGCGCTGCCAGCGGCTGAGCGCTCCCAGCGTGTGCTTTCAATCCTGACCGTCTGCTCCTTCTGGCTGCTGCCCACCGCTGCCCCACGCTTCTACCTGGCCTGGCGTAAGGAGGCCCTGATCGCCAACCGCCTCATCTTCTTTGCATTCCCTTTGTTGAGACAGCCACGAGGTGAAGGGGTGGGGTGAGTGTGCCGTGGTGTCGCAGCATGAGCACCTGTGTGCCGCCTGCGCGGCATGAGCACCGCCCAGGGCCTTCAGTACCGCCCTTGCCCATCTGTGTGTTCACAGAGGGCCCAATTCAATGAGGCTGACAGAACAGGGTGCGCGCAGCAGCCAGCGAGTGTGCCGGTACTTGCCGGCAGTCCTGGTGTTCATGCAGCACCCGCCTGCGCCCCCCACGCCAAGCCGCCGCCCTCCCCGTCTTCTTATGGTGCAGGCATTCAGCACGCGCTGGAGGTGGAGCCCAACCCCGGTGCCCGCGGTGCCTTGAGAGACCTCTTCCGCGTCATCTGGGGTGCGCATGGTGTGGGCGGCGCCTGGGGTGCGGCCGCAGCTGACTGGAAGGTGGGGTGAGGGGCACCGCACATGCCAGGTGTGCATCCTGCCCCAATTAATGGCTTCGCCAGCCCCTCCCCGTCAACGGCATGTGACTGGGCGCAGCGCCCCTGCAACACTGGCTACTGCAGGCAGCCGGCTGGTGGCGGTGGCGATGGCGGCGCTGGTCAACCCGCTGCCCCTGCTGCCGCTGGTGCCGCACATGATGGTGCAAGCGTACAGCGTGGCGATGGTGCGGGGAAACAGCAGCCTGTGCGCGGCGCCGCTGCTGGCGCACCCGCTGAGTGCACAGCGCATCCACCGCTTCCACTCTGTCATGCGCCTGCTGGCCATGCTGCTGCCAGGTGAGGCTTCCCGAAAAATGCGTGTTGTGCGCCTACTTGCCCGCCTGCTGTGCAGCTGCCTGCCCGCCTGCCTTTGAACCTGCGCAGTGGAGTTGCCTCTCAAAGCGTAGCCACGGGGACTTTGCTGCTGTCGTCAAGTGATCCTAAAATCAACCCGGGCCCATCCCTTCCTTGCCCCCGGGTCCGCCCCTGCGCAGGCGGTGGGTTGCACGCATCTCAGCTCGCAGCGGCGGCCGTCGATGTGTCGCCAGGTGGCGGCGCAGGCATGCAGCAGCAGCAGCGCGCCGAGTGCGAGGCCTACCTCACCTTCCTGTCCTGGGCGGTGGGCTGGCTGCTGCCTATGTGGCTGGTGGTGAAGCTCGAGCCAGCGCTGTCTCTGCTGCAGTGGGAGGAGTCGATAGACAGCAGCAGCAGCAGCCGAAGCAGCAGCAGCAGCAGCCGAAGCAGCAGCAGCAGCAGCAGCAGCAGCAGCCGAAGCAGCAGCGGTCCGCTGTCATGGGCAGCGACGGCGGCAGAGGCCCTGATCCGCAGCCTGTGCGGCCGCAGCTGGATGGCGCCCAAGCCGGCGCTCAGCGTGCAGAGCACAGGCGTGCAGCCAGGGGTGGCCTTGCGCTGGCCACAGCTGACGGCCCTAGACCGGTGCATTGGCATGCTGCTCCTGCTGCTGCTGCTGTGGTCCTGGGCTTGGCTGCTCAATGCCCCCTAGCAACACGGCTGCACATAGTTGGCACTCCCAACATGCTTTCGAATTTAAAGCTCTCTGGGGGCTGAGGGCCCCCTGACCTCCTAACGTTGTGGATGTGTGGGGCGAGGAACAGCAGCCACGGCAGATGTTGGTTGTAAGGCCACTGAAGGTGTTGCCCTTGGGGTGCGAATCGCAGGTGGCGAGGACAATGGTGTGCCATGCATTGCTGTGCGTGAGGGTATGTGCATAAACCAGTGCGACTGGATGTCCGTCTGTCTCAGCCTGCCCTGCCAGTTTGCATGGTTCACACGGCCACCGGCTGTGTTGTCTTTTACAAAGAAGGGGGAAGCAGATATCCACCCCACTAGTGTGTGGACAGGAATCCAAGAAGTAACAACAAAAGCTGCTTCCCAGCAGGGTGATGCCAAGGTGCATGCTTGCGCTCGGCGCATGCGGAGTGGGGGCGGCGCCCAGGCTCGGCGCCCGCCAGCACAGCACAGCACGCTTGTGTGGAGACTGGGGGACCGAAGCGGCTGCCCTGGCTGCTACAATCCGCGTTCACATCCGGCCTGTGTTTCTGCCCCGCAGCCAGCGTTTCCTGGCTCGCTCATGGTCTGAAAAACAGCGTTCTCGCTTTGCGCGCGGCCACACTCCCTCCGATAAGCTCGGAACAGCACGCGATGCGGCAGCAGGGGTCGCTGCGCCCCGGCTGGGCCCCCCGTGCCCTCCCGCCGCTACATAGGGTTCCTGTGCAGCAGGGCCGCCCTGCAAGCTGTCCTCCCAGCTGCAGCCTTACTCCAAGCGCCCTGACGGTCGCCGCCACGCGTGGGGTGGCCCTGAAGAGCGGGCTGGCCAAGGGGCCCTGGCCCGCCCTGCTCCACCTCGCGGCAGGTAGGGAGCCGCCTGCTGCCCTATTGTGACCAGCACGCCGGGTTTGGATAGCTCCCGGAAGCCGTGCACCCGTGACGCAGCAGCGACTGCGCCGCGGCGGCCGTGGCGCTGGCGGGAGGCGCCGCCCGCAGAGCTGCCGGCGGGGCCTGCAGTCCAGGCAGCTGTGAGCAATACCTGCTGTCTGGCAGGCCCGTCCTGCAATCTTGATTCCCAGCTCGCCGTGTCTTGCACTGTCTGCCACTGCAGCCTCCCAGCTGGCGGTGGGGCACCCGGCGGCGGCGGGGCTGCACCCTCTGCTGGGCCAGCAGCCCGGGGAGGCGGCCTGGATGACCATGGCCTCGCTCTTCACCCTGGCAGCCAGCATGAGTGAGCGGCGGGGGGCGGGGGCCTGGGTGGGCAGCAGCCGCCTGGTAGGGGTCGGCACACAGGATGGCCCGCGCGGGCCCCAAAGCGAGCGGCAGGGGAGAAGATGCGTGGGAGCTTCAGTGGCTGTCGCGCGCTCTTTGCAAGCACAGGCATTGCGGATGCGCCGCCGCTTTGCTGTTGCAGCTGGCGCTCCTACCCCCCTCACCCTGCCGCTGCGCTGCCCATGCGCCGGGAGCGGATTCTGCTGCCGCGGCGTGCTGCCTGCCGGTTGTACCTCTCTGCCGTACTGCATACTTGGGCAGCGTTGCGCACATGCTGCTCAGCTGCTGTGGCTGTACTGCTGTACTGCTGTACTGCAGGTGGCGTGCTGTACTACATGGCCCGCACCACCTGGGAGGGCATCGAGCCATATGTGTTCCAGCACCAGCACCGCAGGAGGACGGTGGGTGCTGACCGGGGGGCTGGAAGCTGGGAGGCAGCTGGGAGGCAGCTGGGAGCGGCAGCTCAAGTGCTGTGCTGTGCTGTGCTGCAGGCAGGCAGGCACGCATCCAAGCAGTAGGCCTGGCTGCGCCACCTGCCGCCACGCCTGTCTGCCTACATCCACCCCTAACCGCCGTGCCCATCGCCCTTGTAGACCCTCATCCCTTTTCCCTCTGTTCCCTGCCCACAGGCGCCGGTGCTGTGTCACGGAGTGGACGTCAGCGGCAGCCGCTTCTTCACCCGCCCAGCTGTGCTGGCGGCAGCAGATTTCGCTGCACAGGCGCACAGGCAAGCCTGGGCCGGGTGTGTGGGCACAGCGGGCACAGCGGGACAGGGCCGGCTCGTGGCACGGGAGGTCTGGTGAGGCGGGCAGCGTGGGCTGGGCAGGTGCGGCGGGAACTGGTAGCGTGTAGGCGCCAGCTGCAGCGGCAGGTTGGGCGGCTGGCAGCAGCACCGTGCACCTCCCCCCCCCGCACTGCCTGGCCGCCCTGCACCTCTGCTCAGCCACTCACTGCCGCCGCCCGCCGCTCGCCGCCGCCCCGTACCCGCCTGCAGCGGCCAGGTGCGCAAGACGCGGCAGCCATATGTGACGCATTGCATTGAGACCGCCCTCGTTGTGGAGGGGCTGCTGTCGCCCACGGAGGAGGACGAGCGGTGAGCTGGGGGGGGGGGGGCTTGTGTTGCTGTGGTGGTACTGTTGCAGACAAGTGCGCAGGGTTTGCTCTCTGCTCTGGTACAAGCTGGTGCACAAACGTGCACTGGGAGTGCGCTGATCGAGCATGAGCGGGTGCGCTGAGCTGAGGCAGCCAGCAGGGGCGGCCGCGCTTCTGTGCTGCTGTGGGAGCCTCGGAGCAACGATGCGGGGCAGGCAGCACGTGTGTGGCGTCATACAGCACTGCGCTGTGCCGACGCGGCCCCAGCGGCTGCCCTGCGGGCCCACCCATGCCGACCTTGCCCTGCCGCTGACCCCCCCGTTTGCTGCCCTCACCCGTCCTCCCACCCCCGCTCTCTGTGCAGGGCCGAGGCGGCGGTGGTGGCTGCGCTGCTGCACGACGTGCTGGATGACACGGACGTGGATTTCACGGAAGTGGAGACGTTGTTTGGGGAGCAGGTGGGCAAACCGTAAATCAATAACCCTGGACCCTGACCCTTTGGAAGTGGAAACGTTGTCTGGGAGCACGTGTTGTGTTGGCTGCTTGCAACCGTTGTATCACGTGTGTTTACGAGCGGGCACGGCCAGCCATGCCAGTCACTGTGCTCCCCCGCTCTGCCCTCCCCCCCAACATCTCCCGTTCCAGGTGGCCAGCATGGTCTCCAAAGTCAGCCAGCTGAGCACGACCAACCAGATTGTGCGGCGCCGCCTGCGGGTGGAGAGCGCGCAGCCGACCCAGGAGGAGGAGGCGCAGCTCAGGTGGGGGGAGGGCGCAGCTGAGGTTCAGCAATGGTTCATGTTAACACCTGGGGTGATGATGTGCAGCTGCTGGGGCTGTGTTTCCACTCTGCATGTCTTTGCCTTTGGCAGCCAGAGGACGGTGTGCGGTCATGACTTATTTGAGTGCCTCTCTGTGCACGATTGTCCGGCGGCAGGGAGCCTGCTTGTCCTCGTCGCCAGCACTGCACCTACCATCGCCTTTTGCTCTTGTTTAAGCAGGAACATGATTCTCACGATGGTGGGTGAGCCACTTGTGATTGCGATCAAGCTGGCAGACCGCCTGCACAACATGCGCACAGTGTGAGTGATCGAGGGGCCGGTGTCCAGGGTCGGGGGAGTGTCCGGGGGCGTACCGCGCGTTCATTGAGAAGCAGCAGGCAGTGGCTGGCGCTCAACCCTTCCGAGACTTGCATCGCCCTCCTGCCCCCGTTTTCCCCCTTAAAAGCAAGTCTGGACAGCAGCCCTTGACTGCAACCAAACCACCCCCACCCTCCCTCCGCAGCTACGCGTTGTCCGCTGTAAAGCAAGCCCTGAGCAACCGCTCAATTGTGATAAAACCGCCCCACCCCTCTGCAGCTATGCGCTGTCCCCGGTGAAGCAGCAGGCGGTGGCCAGCGAGACGCGGCGCGTGTGGTGCTCGCTGGCCGAGCGCCTGGGAATGTTTGCACTCAAGGTGGGTGGCGGGAGGGCAGGGCATGTTGGGAGGGCACCGGGCACTGATTGTGTTGCTGATATGGTGCTCCAAGGTGGGCACTCGGCCGGACGAGACTGCCTCTGGGCTCCCTTGCAACCCTTGTCTGTCCAGCATGCATCACGTGTTGCCTTCATGTGTGCGCGCTCTACACTCTTCCCCCCTCACACTGTACGCTGCAGCTTCGGTGCTTTGCTTGGCTCTGCACCCCAACCTTGAAAGTCCACCCCCTGCTTGCCCTCCTGCTGCTCTTCTTTCTCGGCCCGACCGCACTCCGAGCGGCAGGACCCCTGCATGGCTGCCTGCTTCGGACCCCAACCTTGATCGTCCACTCCCTGCCTGCCCTCCTTCTGCGCTTCCCCCACCCACCCGCCCACCCGCCTGCAGTCGGAGCTGGAGGACCTGTGCTTTGCCGTGTGCTTTGCACCCTACCCCTACCCCTAACACCCTAACGTTCACCCCTGCTCCTCTTTCCCTCTCGCCTCCCTCATCTCCTGCCCGCCGCAATCCTGAGCTGGGGGACCTGTGCTTTGCTCTGTGCTTTGCACCCTAACCTTGGTTGTTCAACCCCTGCCCTTCCGCCCCGCCCGCAGTCGGAGCTGGAGGACCTGTGCTTTGCGGTGCTGCAGCCTGGGGAGTACCGCAAGCTGAGGCGCCAGCTGGACGCGCTGTGCGGGGTGCCCACCATCCCCTCCCAGGTGCGCTCCTGTGCACAAGTGCCTGTGGGTTTGTGGTAGGCGGAGGGATGGAGATAGGACGAGAGCGGCGGCAGCTTGACGCGCTGTGCGGGGTGCCCAATCATTTGCCTGCTGGCAGGGCCTGTCATTTGAGCAGAGGGTGTGGGTGTGTTGGCGGTGCCAGCGGCAGGCGCTGCCCGGGGTGCCTGCCATATGCCCTCTCTTCCTTGGACGTCCTGCCTGCCTGGATGACATCTGTGACTGCCCTTATTCTAGCGCTCAACTTGTAGCATTGGCTCCTCTCCCCCCCGCCGGTCCCACCGCCAGGCCGTCTCCTCGCTGGAGGACCGCCTGGAGGCGTGTGGCTGCACAGTGTTTCTTGGTTCAACTCTCAACATTCGGTTTATTCCCCCCCTCCCTGTCCCCCCTTTTCACATCTCAGGCCGTCTCCTCCCTGGACGCATGCCTGGAGGAGGAGTGCGAGTGCACCATAGACGAAACCGGCACCCTGCACCTCACAACCAAGAGCACAGCAGGCGCCAGCGCTGCCGAGGTGGCAGCCGCCGCCGCGGTGCGCGAGCGGCAGCGCTCGCACGCCGCCGCCAGCACCAGCGCCAGCGCCAGCGCCGCTGCTGGCGGCAGCAGCAGCAGCAGCAGCAGCAGCACAGCCACCACCATCAGCATTGGCGGCAGCGTTAGCAGCAGCAGCAGCAGCAGCAGCGGCAGCAGCGGCGGCAGAGAGGAGGACTGGGGCTGGCTGACACCGCAGCAGCAGGAGGTGAGGCCACTCTCACGCCTTCATTGCAGCCCGCCACCCACCCCTCCAAGCCGGCATGGAGAGGAGCATGCTTTTGCACGGCTGCTTGCGGTCCAGTTTGTGTGCAGCAGCACCGCGGCTACGAATGCCGCCCCCTCAGGCTGCCTTCCGTAAACAACCGGCCTCGCCATGCACCCTCACCCCTCCCGCTACCTCACATCACCTCAACCCTTCATCTTCATTACTTCATCTTCATCCCCCTGCCGACGTGGTGGTTGGTGGCTGTCAGAACGGTGCCCCGTGTCTGCCCCCCATTAGCGTCCGCTGACAGCAGGTTGCAACGTCTGACAGCGCTGCGCCGCGCTCTTCTTGCGCCCTGCCCTCCGCCCCCTGCAGGCCCGCGAGCTCATAGAGACGGTGCTGCCTTTTGACGCCACCACTTTCAACATCGCCAAGCTGCGCTCGGGGGCGGGGTGAGCCTTGGGAACAAAAACAGTGGTGCAGCTGTCAGTGCTGCGCTGTGGCCTTCCAGGATGCCCGAGCCTGGCTAGGGAGCGGGGCGCGCGTTGTTGGGTTTGCTGTGTGGCTGTGGGCCATGCTGGGCTCGTGACTAGTGCAGGCCGGGCGCGAAGGGCGCTGCTGGCTGGGCACCCGCGCTTGCTGCACCGCTAGGCACACCTTATTGCGTTGCGCCACCGTCGCCTGCCCACTGACGGCTGCCCTCTGCTGCGGCCCGCCGCCCTCCCGCCTTGCACCCCGCCCCTGCCCTGTGCTGCAGGGGCCGGCGAGGTCTGGAGGTGCTGCAGGCGTGTGCGCAGCTGCTGATGCGGGAGATTGGGACGGAGAGCCTGGCCAGCGGCCTGGAGGTGTCGGTGCAGGTGGGTGGCGGTATACCGCGGTACAGGTTGGGCGGGGAGTGGCAGTACAGGTGCAGAGAGCCTGGCCAGCGTTTCCCGCCTCTGGTGTGGGCGTGGCAGGAGGGGTGGGGCAAGCCTTGTGCAGGGGCAAGGCCAAGAGCCGCTGTTGGTCCGTTGGGTCGCTCCATCCCGCACGTCTCTCGGTCGTGGGTCCGCCCCACGACACGCCGATGGCACCTACAGAAGTCTATCGGCTAAGGTCTTGTGCTCACCGATGCTTACAAATGTGTGCTCCGCCCTCTTCATGGCTCTCTCCCCTCGCCTGCAGGGCCGCCTCAAGTCGCTGTACAGCACCTTCCGCAAAATGGCGCGCAAGGGGGTGCCCCTCGCAGAGGTGTACGACGCCCGCGCCCTCCGCGTCGTGGTGGACGACGACGGCGGCAGGTGGGGGTTCTGTCTTCTTTGCTTCTGTCCTTGCTCTCATCTGTCCTTGCTGACCTTTCCTTGGTTCCCTGCCTTTCTTTACCTCCTCCCGTCCCTCTACCATTTGTGCCTCCCTCCCACCCGTCCTCCTCCCCTCCTTTCTTCTTTCCTTCCTATCTGTCGTCATCCCGCCCCTCCCTCCCTCTTCCCTTCCATTGTTTGTCACTGTGAATGCTAGGGGCAGTGGACGCACCCTCCCAAGCGCTTGCAAGGGGGCACACGTCTGCTACACCGCTCTGCTACACCACACGTTGCAGCGATGCATCATACTCAACCCCTAAACGCCTCGATCCACACCCCCGCATCTCTCCTTGCAGGCGCCAGGCGGAGGCGATTGCTGCCTGCTACAAGCTGCTGCCCGCGGTGCACCGCCTCTTCCGGCGGGTGGCGGGGGAAGAGGACGACTACATTGCGCTGCCAAAGGTGGGCACTGTGGTACTGCAGTTGGTACTTTGGTACACGCAGTTGCAGTACCATGTGGGAAGGGGAGGTTGGGAAGGGGGAGGACGATTCACTTTGCATGTCAAAGGTGGGCGGGAAAGCACGGGGCAGAACAGCACAAGCGCGCATGATTTGCCCCGCCGCGCCGACCTCACCTCCGCTCTCGCTGCTTCCTCACCTCGAGTGCCCCTGCCCCTGCCCCTGGCCCGCCCTCCCACCCGCAGGCGTCAGGGTACCAGAGCCTGCACACAGCGGTGATTGGACCGGGAGGGTTCCCCATGGAGGTGCAGATGAGGACCTCCTCCATGCACTCGGATGCAGAGTATGGTGAGGCACCAGGGCGCAGCGCCCACGCATTGCGTGTGTTCAAGTTTTTTGGGGGGTTGCTCACGGGCTTTCGAATACACAATAGGTGTTACATGTTGGATATGGCCAGCACTTGCATTTGGGTCTGCAGTGTGTGAGTGAAAGTGGAGGTTTGAAGAGCAAGCAGCGCCCAGAGCCGCGGTGCACCCAGCAGCACACTGCCATCATGGCTCGCTAGTGGGGCGGAGGCGGGCAGGGGTGGCAGGAGGCTGCATGTGAAGGGTGGGGCAGGCGCTGCAAAGGGTGCCGACTTATCTGGAAGCAGTTTTGCCCTGCTGGCATGCACATCACAGCTGCTGCACTGCACTCGCTGCGACCCCCTCATCCGTGCCCCCAACCGCCCCCCTCGGTTCCGCCCTGCAGGCAAGGCAGCGCACTGGGCCTACAAGGAGAAGCCCCCCGGGGCTGGCGTCGCCCCCGCTGGCCCTGCTGTGGTTGCCCTCCCAGCCGCCAGCGGCAGCAGCAGCGGCAGCAGCGTGGATGAGGGGGCAGGGATTGAGGCGGGCCAGCCGGTGCTGCACATCGGGCCAGGTGGGTGGGCGGAGGTGGCGCATTGTTGTTGGCAAGGAATGGGCGAGTGAAAGGGCAGCGGCACGAGGGCAGGCAGGCCCCCGCTTTGCCCGCCCTGCATGCGTGCTGCTGCCCTGCGAGTGAAGGCGCACCAGAGTACCGCTCCCGCCCCCCGGCGCTGCCTGCTCCTCCCCAGCCACCCTTAAGCCCTTCAGACGTCTCGCGCCCCTCCTCTCCCCTCCCCTCCTCCCAACAACATACTCCCGCCCCTCGCCTCACCCCTCCCTCTCCCCTCCTGTGATCATTGCAGGCGGACGCCTGCGGGACGGCGTCGTGGTGCAGAGCGAGTACGAGGGCGCGCGCCTGCTGTGCGCCATCTCTCAGGAGCAGCGTGCCCTGCCCGACGCCCGCCCCGCCCCCGCCGCCGAGTACCGGTGAGCCCGGCTGGGGTGTGGTTGTAGCGCATGAGCACTTCTCCGAGTGTCAGCGTTCAGGTTGCAGGCCGTCCGTCGCTGAGTGCATGCGAGGGCGCCGTGCTGGCCGCGGCTTGCTTCCAACCCCAACCACCCCGCCTGCCGCCCCCTCCCCCGCCCCACCCCCGCAGGCGCCTGCTGTCCCTGGTTGAGGACAAGGGCTACTTCCAGCCCAACCAGGGCGACATGGCCGTGGCCCTGGAGCTCTTCACGCTCTGCAGCGGTAAGGGGGGTGCGCATGTGGGGTTGGTTTGTTCCCGCATGTAGTGTTGATGTTTAGCCTCAGGGGAGGGGAGGGCCCCCTGTCAGCCTCTGCAACGGTGAGGGCAGTTGTTTGTTGTTGTGTTGTTGGACTTGGCACGGGGATTTCTTTGCCGTCTGCAGGGGTGCGCGGGGCGGGATTGCGCAGTAGGGATTTGGGGGGGAGGGAGGTGGCCAGGAGGTAAAGGAGATGTGGTGGGCACAATCCCAAAGACGGCAAGCACCATCGCCTCAACCGCCTGGGCCACAAGCCAAGGCCGCCTGGGGGAGGGGAGCGGGCCACAAGCTCTCCTCCTTCTCCCTTTCTCACTCCCTCCCCTGCTCCATGGCCCCTTGTTTCGCTCCCGCAGACGGCAAGTACCACCGCCTCGACCGCTTTGGCCACAAGCTTCCCACCGTGGTGGTGCCCCTCACGCTGGAGGAGGAGCCAGCGGGGGTGCGCGCTGCCGCACCCCTCGCCGGCGGCGGCCTGCTGCCGGCGGCGGCAGCAACGGTGGCGGCGCCGGAGCACGTGGCAAGCGGCGGGGGCGTGGCGGGGAGTGACATGGAATACATGAACAACAGGGTGAGGAGCGTGTTCAAATTTTTTTTAACAGGTTGAGCTGGTTCGGTGGGGGGTAAGTGGTTGGTGCTGTGTGTTGCCTGCGGTTTGGGTGGCTGGGATTCTGATCAGCGTGCGGCAGGGGTCTGCGGTTCCCAGCCTGACACCGGCAGCCCTCACAGACAACTTGATGCACCTTGTAACCCAGCCGCCGCCTCCTGCCCGCCTGCCCTCCCTTCCCCCCATACAGATCCGGCTGCTCCGTTCCATGCTGGAGTGGGGGCGGGAGCTGGGCGCCTCCATTGCCGCTGAGTCAGCGTCTGGCGGCCTGCCGGCGGAAGCTGAGCAGGCACGCGACGCGGACGCGATCGCCAAGTGGACAGAGGCGCAGCTGGCGCTGCCGGCGGCGCAGGGGCAGGGCAGCGACGTGATGGTGGTGGTGTGGCCGGGCGGGCGCATACTGAGGGTGCCACGTGGCACCACGGCAGGTGAGCGGGCGCTGCTGAGGGTGGCGCACAAGCGGGGCAGGGCAGGGCAGGGCAGGGTGTTGGGGCCGCGCCTAGGGGAACAACGCGGTGCGGAGCTGGAGGGCGCTTGGGTGGGCCAGCGGGGGCAGGCAGGCAGGAACAGGCAAGCGGGCCGCCCTGGTATTTTTGTATGTTCAGCTTTGTCACGCCCGCATTCCGCCCCGTCCCCTCCTCGTGGCGCGTCTGCAGGCGCCGCCATGTGCGGGACGTCGCCCCAACTCTGGGCCCTGTTTACATCCACCTCTTCCGTTTCGTTCATTCATGATCTGCGCCCCCCTCTTTCCATCCACCCCTTCCTTTTCGTTCACTCATGATTTGGGCCTTGTTGAGCCGCATTGATACTTCCCTGACAGCCGCATTGAGCGTTCCCCGCTGACGTGGCACTCCACCTGTCCTCCTGGCCCGCCTGCAGGCTCCGTCATCCGGGACCTGGGCCTCATCGAGATCACTTCAGACTCTGCCAGCGGCGACGGCCTTGGGGCAGCGCTAGCTTCGGCTGCTGCAGCCTACAGCGCCACCAACGGCACGGGCGTGTCCGTCAGCACTGCCCCCACCGCCGCCACCGCCGCCGCCCCTGTGGCCGCTGCCAGCCACGGCAGCGCCACCGCCGCCGCCGCCGCCGGCAGCGCGTCGCAGCGCCGCCCGTCGCCAGGCCCCCCGGTGGGGCTGCTTGTGAATGTGAACAACCGGCTGGTCCCTGAGGAGACACCCCTGTTTGATGGCGACTACGTCGTACTGTCCCGGGATCGCGTGCGCATCTGACCTGGCGCCAGCCTGGCGGGCGCGCGCACCATTGCGCCTGCTGCTGTGCACGTGCGCCCCTTGCTGCCTGGGCACACAGAACCAACGGGCAGCTGCACTGTTGGTCAACCCCACTTCCCTTGCTTGCCTGTTGCACCTACCCGTTGCTCATTCTAGCACTTCAATTCCGGCGGGCCTGCCGGCGGGCCCCTTGCAGCCATGTTGCTCATGACGCCTGCGGGTGGCCGACAAAGCCCACTCTGCCTTGTCCCCTGGCGCCCCTTGTCTGGCTTGTTCCTCTCTTATCCTTCTCTCCTCCTGTTCCCGCTGCCCCCTCTTCTTGCTGCCTCAGCCCTACACTGATTGTACATTTGGTTCTTTCAGCTCACACAGGAGGAGCGCACCCTCTCACCCCTGTATCTCCACCCCCCTTATGTGCCGGGGCTCCCTGCCCGCCATCTACTACTCCAGCTTGCCCCTGCCCCATTTCTTGAGAAGGCCCTCTGGTCCACCACACATCCTAAATCGTAGCTCCCCTCCCCTCCCCGGGTCCTTCACCTTGCCATTGCCGCACCTGCCATGCGGCCGTGTATACTAGCAGCGCAGCGACACACACTTTATGTAATCCTATGTGTTAATTGGCTCCAATGTAGTGAGAACCTGCACGTGACGGGACGCTCAACGTCTTGCAACACGGCTGGGCAGCTGTGACAGGGCCGGCTCCAACCTGGGCAGTTTTCAGGCAGAGGTTCGTGTTGAAAGAGGAGCAGTGCATTTACTCAATAAGAATATAATACCAGGCTGTGCTTCCCCACGACTGTTCAGCCTTCCCCATATGCAGTGTAGGGTGTGACGGCCAGCGGTGCATGTGGCGCCCGCTTGGCGGCACAGGGCTCTTCGCCAGTTGGCCAGGCCCTCGCCTCCTTGCGCTAACCCTCAACCGCTCCCAACTCCGTGCACGTCATTTCAGCGCCTGCAACTTGCTCCAAGCGCGGCTCCCGACAGAACCCACTGTAGCCCGTTCCACGCACACGGCCAGCCTCTGTCGTTTTTAGACCCTCGCTCGCTGCATGTCGTCCTAGCTCTCTATCGCTGTTAAGCCAGTGGCTGGATGGCAGCAAGCGCGGCTTTTGCGGAGCGGCTGCTCAGCCACGCTGCAGCAGGTCCTTCGGGGGCCTCGGGTAAGGATCTTTGTGGCCGATGCCGGCTTTGTGCAGCTTGCGGGAGCCGCCCACCGCCCGCTCACCTTAGAGAGCCCCACTCCCCGTTTGGCGTGCAGAGAGCCGCGGTGCGGTATTTTCCGCTGCTTGGCGTGTGTCCGAGCATCGCGGACTGCGCTCCTCGTCCCGGCGAGGCGGCAGCCTCCGCCAGCAGGTGTGCTCACGTGTGGCAGGGGCCGCCTTGATCGTGGGGCTTCCCTGCCTTGCGCCACACCAGATGCTGCCACAGGCGATGCATCAGCCAACCGTGGCCTCCTGCCGTGCCGCCTGCAGGTTGCGGCAGCTGATGCGGCGGCGGGGCAGCGGCACGGCGTCGGCAGGGGCCGTGCGGGGCGCCGCGCTGCGCTGACCACCACCTGCCGGGCGCTGCAGGCAGTCGATTACTCGGTGAGGGTCAGGAAGCTGGCGGGCCCTGTTGTTCACATTGCTGAGCACATGCAGCTCAAATCTCCATCCACGAGTACACAGCGCCTGTTTTGCTGTGCTGGCCGCTGTCTGACGTGGGTGCTGCTGCCCATGCGACCGTGTTGCGCTGCAGTTTTACCAGCGGCTGCGGGAGGGCGAGGTGACGGAGGACTACTTGTGGGAGACACGGCTGCTGCCCCTGCTGGGCTACCTGTCTGCTGACGAGGCCACCGCTGTGCGTGCTGGGCTGCTGGCGTGGTGTGTGCCGCTGCTGCAGCTGCGGGCCGTAGTGCAGGAGGAGCCAGCCGATGCAGACGGGCAGCAGCGGGGGAGAGGTGGTTGCGTGTGTGCAGAAACCGCCGCCAAGCGCAGCAGAGCCTCACTGGCAGGCGGCTGATGCGTCCAGGCAGTGCAGGCCCCTCGGTGCGGCGCACACGTCTGCTTCTCCAGCTGCTTACCTGCTCTGCCTCCCACCCCTGCCCTGCATCCGCGCCGCTGCCCTGGCAGGTGCGGGAGGCGCTGTCGTTGGCGTACGACGCGCACCAGGGGCAGCGCCGCAAGTCGGGAGAGCCCTTCATCACGCACCCGGCGGAGGTCACCCGCATACTGGCGGAGCTCCGGATGGACTATGAGAGCCTGGTGGCAGGTGGGGTTGCCTGCCGTGAACGCCTGCACACGGGGCGGTGCGGTTTGTGCACATGGAGCGTAGCAGCTGTGGTGCAAGAAATGGGGCGACTGGTAGCCAGAGGGTGCGCTGGGTGGCATTCGTGGCAGGCGGGTGCTGCGCCTCATGCCCTCGTGTGCGACCTGTTTCCGCCGCCCAGCCTGCAGTTCTGCTGCATGCCACGATGCGGGACTGCTGGCATGGCTGGACGCAGTTACTTTGTATGTGTTGCAGCCTGATCCTGCGGCACGCCTCGCGCCCCTCATTCTGCGCCATGCTCCGCTCCTCGGCCTGCTGCTGCTGCAGGCCTGCTGCACGACACGGTGGAGGACTGCGGGGATGTGGTGGGGCTGGACGAGATTGACTTCCACTTTGGGCCGGCGGTGCGGCGCATCGTGGAGGGGGAGACCAAGTTCAGGTGCGGGAGGCGGCGCACACATGGAGGAGGCCGTGAAGCAGGGGGGGTGCAGCCTGTATTAGTGCTGGAGTGGAGTGCAGTTTGTCAATCAAACCCAAGTTTGCAATGCGCAGATGGGTGCTTGGTGGGAAGTGTTGTGCAGCATACATGCTGCAGCAGGCTGCGTGCTACGTGGCAGCTGGCGTGGGGCCTGCCTGCCTGCCCGCTTGGGTCCTGGCAACCGGGCCGCGCGCCCCAGGTTGCGCTCGCCTCCCATGTCGCCCTGCGATGTCGCGCCGCGCCTGCCCTGCTGCAGCAAGCTGCCCACGCACCACCCCGAGGACCGCAACACGGTGTACAGCCGCAACGGCAGCTACGGCATGGCGGGCGCCGCCAGCTCGCCCGACGCTGGCGGCAACGGCAGCGCAGCGGCAATGGTGGAGGCCAGCAATGGGGCGGTGGGGGGCAGCGTGGACCCCAAGGCCCAGGACCTGCAGTTCCTGTTCCTGGCAATGACGGAGGAGGTGTGTGCGTGGGCGCAAGGGCGGCCATGGTGGCGTGTATGTGGCAGGAGGGAGGATGGGCGCGCTGCAGTTTGTGGCGTGGCCTCAAGGTGCAGGCTTGAAGGTGCTGCTGGCCGGCGTGCTGTGTCGCTCTGAATACATGTCGGAGCCTTTGAGCTGCCCTCCATCGCCGCGCCCCTGCTCTGTGCACCCTCTGCCCTGCATCCCACGTTCCGGCTGCGAGCACTGCCTCACCCCGTGCATGCCGCCCTGCCGCTGCTCCCTCCTGCCCCCCGCAGGTGCGAATCATCGTGGTGAAGCTGGCCGACCGGCTGCACAACATGCGGACGATGGCGTCCATGCCGCCCTCCAAGCAGCGGAGGATTGCGCAGGAGACGCTGCAGGTGAGGGAGCACAGGGGCGGCGCTGCTGGGCGGGTGATGCAGGGGCAGGGGGAGGCGAGGCGGCGCTGCAGGTGGGCGGGCCGAAGAAAGTGAGGGGGTGAGGTAAGTGGATGCATGGTGACCATAGGGGCGGTGCGGGGCCGCTGCTCTGCCGCCAGCTGTGCGCCCACCGCCTGCAGATGCTGGTGCGAGGACAGCGTTTGCCCTGGCTCTGCCGCACGCAGCAAGCTGCTCGCTCGTCCTCCGCCTCTGCCTCACTGCTGCGCCCCTGCTGTGCCCCCGCAGGTTTTTGCCCCGCTGGCGCGCCTGCTGGGGCTGTACAGCATCAAGGAGGAGCTTGAGGAGCTGAGCTTCAAGTGAGTGGGTAGTGCATGTATGCAAGATCACATCTACGGCTTGGGCCTGGCAGTCGGTGGGGCAGTCTTGACGTGATGAGTCGCAGTTCCTTGCACGACTCTGTGCGCTCGCAAGCCATTTGCTTACCTCTGCTCAAGCGCGCCCTTCCCCGTGATGCAGGTACGCGCTGCCCGCGCAGTACGACCTGATGAAGCGCAGCGTCAACCGGTTGTGGGACCTGCAGCAGCCGGTGGTGGAGGCGGCGCGGAGGGAGCTGGAGGTGAGTCCAGTTTTCTATTCAAAAACAAATTTTCCAGGCGCCGGGTGGGACTAGACGTACTGTAGCGGGGCTGCCACGTGCGCCACATGCTGCAGCCCAGGCCGCACGCTGCCTAGCAGCTGAGGTGCCATGCCCCCCGCTGGCTGCTGAAACCGTGGCTGTGTGCTTTCCCTCCCTCCCTGAGCCCCGCTGGCTGCTCCATTCATACCTGTGTGTGCCCTCCCTCCCTCCCCGAGCAGGACAAGCTGGAGAGCGACCCCTACCTGCTGGCCCGCGTGGCCGCCGTGCGGGTGGAGGTCAACCGCAAGGCGCTCTACAGGTGGGGGGGCCGTGCAGGTGGCGGGCGGGCGGGCGCTTGCTTGAGCTTACAGTTTGCTGCGTAGGCGAAAATGGCCTCAACGTCAACAGGCTGTTTCTGGGTCTAGCTGCGCCGGCGGGCGGGGGTGTGAGACTCGCGGTGGTGTTCACCAGGCTGCTGCTAGTGCTGCTGGGGCATGCCGCACACCTCAGCAGGCTCCATTGTTGGTGCCGCAATGGCAGTTTGATTCCAGCCCGGGGCACCATGCAGCCGGTCGCGGCCGCCTCGTCCTCCTGCATCCCCCAATGGCCCGCACGCTCACCCTGCCGCCCTCCCGCGTTCCTGCCAACCCACCCCACTCGCTTGCTCGCGCTGCAGCACCTGGCGCAAGCTGAACGACGCTGGGAAGAGCATCCGGGAGATTGGCGACATTGCCCAGCTGCGGGTGGTGCTCACCCCGCGGTCCGCCTCTGGCGCCAATGGCGCTGCGCTGGCGCCCATGGCACCCGTGCCCCTGGACTATGGCTCTGAGAAGCAGCTGTGCTACCACGTCATGGGGCTGGTGCACACGTTCTGGGCGCCCATCCCGGGCAGCATGAAGGACTACATCGCCACGCCCAAGCCCAACAACTACCAGAGCCTGCACACCACGGTGGGCGCGGGGCGGGGGGCGGGGAAGGGCAGGGGGCGGGGCGCTGGGTGCGCTGCGCGTGGGTTGAGGGGTGCAGCCGCGGATCCGGTTTGCAGCCGGAAGCTGGGTGCATGCATGCTGTGGCCAGGCCTGCGCTGTGTTGCCGCCACGCAGCAGAGCACCTGCCCCCCTGCCGGCAACCAGCTCCTCACCCCGCCGCGGCCCCCTTTCTTCTGCCCCGCCGCCCCGCTGCTGCAGGTGGTACCCACGGGCCTGGACGTCGCCTCGGCTCTGGAGAACGGCGCCGGCGGGCGCAGCACTGGGCTGCCCCGGCGCAAGGGCCTGGTGCAGCTGCTGTTCCCAATCGAGGTGCAGATACGCACAGAGGCCATGGACCGGCTGGCAGAAAATGGGATTGCGGTGGAGTCGTGGAGCAGCGCGTTCCACGGGCGGCGGCCAGGCGCCAGTGCAGCAGAGGAGGACGCTTATCTGGGGTCCGCCTTTGGCTCGCTGGCGGTGTCTGCCAACGGCAGCAGCGGGTCGGGCAGCGACAGCAGCTGGGAGGAGGAGGGCGGCAGCAGCAGCAACGGGAATGGCAAGGCAGGCGGCAGCGGCTCTGCCGGCCGCTTCCCCTTCAACATTGGCATGCTCGTCTCCAGCCTGGCGGGCGGCAGCAGCAGCGACGACAGCCGCGAGGGCGCGCCCGCCAACGGCGCCTCCAGCAACAACGGCGCCGCCGCCAGCAGCAGCAGCAGCAACGGCGCCAGCAACGGCGCCAGCAGCAACGGCAGCGCTGGCAGGAGCGCGGTGCTGAGCAGCGGGGAGGGGCCGCTGGCGGAGGGGGCGGGGATTGACCCCCAGGTCCTCTCCCGGCGCATCAACTGGCTGAAGAGCATCCGGGAGTGGCAGTCCGAGTTTGTGGGCACGCTCACAGGTGGGTGTCGATGTGTCTGGGCTAACAGCTGCCGCTGGGGAGCTGGAGTTACACCGGGAGTTTGAGGTTTGTGGGCATGGGTTGTGGGCCACGCTCATCCAGCCTCCTTGCTCCATCCCCTTTCTCACACACAGCCCTTTTCTGCAGCACCGGAGTGGCATGGGTTGGGTGTGACAGGCGGCCTACCTGGGCACCCTTCTGCGCCCTGCTTCCTTGCCCTTATCCATAACCCCTCCCTCCCTGTTATTCTATTTACACCTGCAGCCTCTGAGTTTGTGGAGTGTGTGACCGACGACCTGCTGGGGCAGAGCGTGTTTGTGTTCACGCCCAGTGGAGAGGTGGTGCGCCTGCCCAAGGTGAGGCGCGGGTGGGCGGCTTGAGAGGCTGGGTGCTGCAATGGGCTCAGTGTGGATGTCGCAGGGTGGCGACCCGCAGTCGTGCCCAGCCTTCAAAGCTCCGCTCACGCCGCGCCGTGAACTGGGCTGCACAGGCTGATAGCATCGGTGCCGCTGCGCAGCCCTGGCTGCCGCCCTCCTCTAGCTGCTGGACCCCCGCCGGCTACCATGGCGACGGACCATGCATTACCACGCCAGATCGACTCGTCTCACTGACCCGGGTCCCCCCTCCCTTGCTGCCTGCCTCCCGCAGGGCGCCACCGTGATTGACTTTGCGTACCACATTCACACGGAGATGGGCAACACCATGGTGGCAGCAAAGGTGGGTGGGGTGGCGGTGGCGGTAGGGGTGTGTGGGTGTGAGTGCCCGGTCAACGCTAGTCATCGCCTTTGACCCCTTTTTGGCCAGCATCCGAACCCCTCCCTATTCATTGGCGGCCCCGTCATCATTGCACCGCTGGCGGCCACTTCCTCCTTGCTACCACAGGTCCACGGCAAGGTGGTGATCGCCGGCCATCAAGCCAGCGCCCTCTCTTCTACCTTCTCAAGAATGCCCCCCATCCCCCTTTTTCTCCTCCTTGCTTCTGCAGGTCAACGGCAAGGTGGTGAATGCCGACCATGAGCTGGCCAACGCGGAGGTGGTGGAGGTGGTGCGGTACAAGGGGCCCATCAACGCCACCATCATCCGCAGGCACCAGCAGTGGCTGGACGCAGCGCAGGTGGGTGCTGGGTTTGAGTACTAGCGGTGTGGGCTGGGGTGTGGGGGGGTGGTGCGCTTTGAGGGGTGGTCAATAGGGGTGGCACGCTGCACCGGCAGGCCGGGCGTCATGGCAGCAGGGCAGCAGGGCAGTGGTGACAGGCGGGTGGGTGTGGCCACTGTCGTCGTGCTTCACAGGCTCAGTCTTGCGCACACTGCACTTCGGCAGTTGTAAGCATTCACAAACCACACAATACCCCCACTCCACCCCCGCAGACGCGGTCCGCCCGCCACAAGATTGCCAAGTTCCTGCGGCAGCACGCGGCGCTGGCGGTCAGCAAGGGCATGCTCCCGCCGGGTGCGCTGCGCCGCTCTGTGCTCTGCTGGGCTGGTGCTCTGCTGTGCCGGGGCATTGTGCCACCAAGTGCATGCTCCTGCAAAGTGCGCTGTGCTGTGTCGTGGGCACTGTGCAGGGTGGTGGCCGTTTGCGGGTACGCGGGCCAAAGGCAGCTGCCCGGCAGCTGCACCGCTGCATTGCAACCGCGCCAAGCAGCGGCTCGCCCTCCTGCACCCTTCCCACACCGCTGAGCCCCCTGCCTTCCCCCGCGCCCCCTGCCGCCCCTGCCGCCCCTGCCCCCCGTCCATCACCGCAGGCGACAGCAGCCTGGCGGGCGCGTCTGCTGCGGCTGCCGCCTGCGACGCCGACGCGCGCCAGGTCACCTGGCTGGTCATCAACTGCGACGACCGACCGGGCCTGCTGGCCGAGGTGGCCAACTGCATTGCGCGGCACCAGCACAACATCACGGTGGGTGGAGGGGGTGTCTGTGTGGGGGCAGTGAAGTGGGTGACAGCCGGCTGCCTGGCTGGGCAGCTCTGGTGGCTGCAGGGGGCGCATGCCTGCTCACAACATCACGGTGGGTGGCACGGGTGAGTGCGGTGGGTGACAGCTGGCTGCCTGGCTGGACAGGAAGGGGCGCATGCCGCCGCGCCGCGCCCGCTCCTCATCCTGGTGTGTCACATGTTTGCGCAGCGTGCTCAGTCCGCCGCTCTGTGCCCCACCCCCCTCCTCTCCCCTGCCCCGCAGGCCTACAGCGGCAGCTTGGATGCCGATGCCGGCCTGTTTGTGATGGAGTACGAGCTGGACGGTGGGTGGGTCACCTTTGTTGGGAAGCAGGGTGGGTGGGTGGCGAGCTTAGCTGTTTGCGGGCAGCGCACCCGCCCTGTCCCGCGGAACTCCCGTCAAGTGGTTTTTGGCCGGCGCCCACGGAGCACCATCGTCCCACGGACCCCTGCCTCACCTCCTCCGCACACCCGCCCCACCCGCCCGCCCTGCAGGCCGCCCCATTGAGCTGGCCGCTCTGTGTGAGGAGCTCAGCTGCATCGAGTCGGTGGCCTCCTGGGCAGCCGGGTGTGCGCTGCCCGAGCAGCAGCGGCGGGCGCGCATCTGAGTGCCCCGCCGCCGCTTGCGCGCGCCGCCGGCCCGGCCAGCCCCGCCATTTTTCTTTACCGGCGGGCGGGCGGGCTCGGCCAGCGGAGCCCTGCTTGGGCCTGCGCCCGGGCTGGCGCGCCTGCGTGCCCGTGTGTGTGAGCGCGTCTTGTCTGCCTGGTCGCCCGCGTGCCTGTCTGTTTGCGCACACTGCGGCACCACCCGGGCCCAGCTTTTTCCCCCTAGCGTGCCCCTCGGTCCGTTTTTTTGGCAGAGGAGAGAGAGCGCGCCGCCCGCCAGCGCCAGCGCGCAGGCTCCTGCGCACCCAAGCCGTACCCCCACTTGTGGCTGTGCTGTGCGCTGCCGTTGCCTGTGTGCCTTCCGGTCTCTGACATCCTTCTCCATCCTCCCTACCCACAGCCTCACCCCTCCCCACCCTGTCTTCCCCCCGTCTTGAGGCGTGGCCCCACTCCCAGCCCCACATTTACCTCCCTGCAGCTCGACTCTACCCTACCCTCAGTGCTGTTTCTCTGTACCACTAGTGCGCCTGGCCCCCGGTCCTGGTTCCCTGCCCCGCCCCTGCTCAGGTGGCACTGGGCGCCAGCCCGGGGGCAGGCCGTTCACCCCGCCGCCCGGCTGCCCTCCCCCCTCTGTTGATGCACACCTCTTGCCGCCCCCAGCCAGCCACCGGCAACCGTCACTGCAAAACCTGCGCCGTTCGCCCTGCTCTCTCGCCCCTATTTTGGCCGCCCCCTGTGCCATCTTGCTGCTCCCCGCTCTTCTGCTCCCCCCTGTCTCCCCCCCCTAACGTCCTGGCTTCCTTCCCCAATTGACGACGCCCTTCCGCCCTTCTCCCGCCCCTCCAACGCATCGCGCACCACCCCACAGCTGCCCCACGCACTCGCACACTGCACTGACTGCCGACAGCTGACTCTTGTGCCGCCGCGGACCCTCGCGGGGCGGCCCCGCGATGTAACCACACAAGGCCAGTCGTGGCATGGTTGGCCTGCGTCCCCGCCCGGCTCAGACCAGCCCTCGTATCGGCAGCAGGCAGTTCAGCAGGCCGGACAGGTATCGCATCTAGAGGGAGGGGCACCGTGTGCAAGCGGCGCCGGGGCGAGCCGCTGCTGACAGCTGACTGCTGCCCCTCTGTGTGTCGCTCCCTCGATGCCCCGCGCCTTGCAAGCCACGCAGGGGGGCTGTTACTGATTGAATCCAATTTCTTTGCAGTTCTCTGTTTGAGACAGTCTTCCATGCTGAGCCATCCACACAAGCCAGGCAGGCGTCACCCCTGTGCTGCTCCTTACACACGAGGCAGGAATGAAGCAGGGAAAGGAAGAAGCAAGGAAGTTGAGAAGGCATCAAAGTTTGGGGGGCGGGAGCAAGGCACCCACTCGGGGTTTGAGGCATGAGGAAGGCGTGAGGTGCGGCTCGATGCGCGTTTCACTACCGCAGAAAAGGGCAGATGGCATGAGTAGAGTGGTCAGCAGGGCTCTGCCGGGAGCTCTACAGGGGTGCACCTGGGGCGGTGGTGGGATGGAATGAGTGGGAATGGGGGTTGCAGGAGGTTTGGTGCTGAGCAGCTGACGAGAGGTGTGCATGTGGGGCAGGGGTGGGCGGCGGGAGATGCGCCGGGACAAGCAGGGGTGCAACTGCGTCAGGGTGGGGCGGCTGCAGCGGAAGGAGGTGCGCATGTGATTGTGAAGGATGCAAGTGCAGGGGAGGGCAACAGGGGATGCTCTGGGGGGGGAGGTGCGCATGCGGTTGTGAAGGATGGGAGTGCAGGGGAGGCGACAGGGATGCTCTGGGGGAGAGAGGTGCGGTTGTGAAGGATGGGAGTGCAGGGAAGGGCAACAGGGGATGCTCTGGGGGGAGAGAGGGGTACAGCGGTGTGAAGGGAGTGTGCGAGGGGGAGTGGATTTTGCAACTGCCAGATCTTCCACTGTGCAGGCGGTTGGGTGTGGGGGCGGGGTGTTTGGGCCGTGTTCGGGCTGAGTTGGCTCCCGCCAGCGGGAAACAGCAGGACCCAACGTATTAAAATTTGTTTGCTTTATTGTAAGGCCAGGTACGCGGGGAAGCTCCAGTTTGGGCGGGGTGAGCAGCAGGTCATTCTGCTGCTGACAGCATGGTCCACACGGGCAGCCTTGCCTGTGCGGGTGAGCGCTAACCGGTTTCGCTGCATGCCCCAAAATGCGGGAATTCTGGTCGGGAAGTGGAAGTGATGGCTTCTGAAGCCACGCCACCGTGGCGCAACAAACGGGAAGCAAGGTGGCGGCAGCTCTCAGGCGGGCGCAACCACCTCCTCCTCCTCCTCCCCCTCCTCCCTCTCCTCCTCCTCCCCACCCTCCCCCTCCTCCCTCTCCTCCTCCTTCTCTTTTGTGTCAGATGGCGGCTCGGCCTGCTGTGCATGCTGCGCCTGCTGCATCTGCCCTGCCTGCTCAGCGGGCGGGCAGGGGCCAGCCTCGCCTTGCGGCGCGGCAGCAACGGCCACCCCGCCATTCTCCGGTGCCCACACGCCGCTGCCGGCCTGCCGGTTGATAAAAAAGCCGCTGGGACTGCGCTGCGTGCGCTGCAGCCCACTCGCCTGCTGGCTGCCGTTGCCGTTGCCGGGCCCGCTACCCTGCCAGCGCACCGTGTTAGCGCCGCTGCCCTGGCGGCGCGCGGGGGATGGTGAGCCAGCGCCGCTGCCCACCCGGCGCAGCAGCGCGGCCGCGGGGCGAGAGGCGGCGCGGGGGAGGGGGATGGCGGGGCTGCGGCGGGGCTGCCCCTGCTGCCGCTTCACCTCGCGGGCAATGTCGCGCAGCACCTCCTCAATCACGCTGCAAAGACAGAGGAAGCTTGAAAAGAAGTCCAGGAAACCACACACACACACACACACAGAATAGACGCTGCTCCGCAGGCAAGGTCCCGAAGAACGTCCCGAGGAGGCCGCTTGCTGAAGGGGGATGCCTGTCTGGTCAACCGTGAACAGTCTATGCGGGACTTGGCTGCAGGCCGCACCGCTTCCATCCCCCGCCCCCCTTCCATCCCTGTCCCCAACAGCTCCGGTCAGGCAAACCCGCCCCCTCGCTTGGCTGCCGCACCTGAAGTCAGGGCGCTGCTCCGGGTCCTCCGCCCAGCAGCGCTCCAGGAGCTCGCGCCAGCCAGGGCCTGCAGGGAGACGGGCGGGCAGGGCGGCGGGGAGGCGGGGAGGCGGGTGGCGGGATGGTGGGGAGGGCAAGCACCCACGGCATCCCGGCATCCCGCACTCTTTCTGCTTGAAGCTGGAAACATGTGTGTTCAAGGCGCCCAGATGCGCTTCAGGGGGCCCGTTGGTGCATGTGTCTGCTCCTTCAATGCCCCCCCCAAGCAGCCAGCACGCTCTTGCGCCCACCGCCCCAGGCTCCCCCGCTGGTGCTCGGAAGCCTATGCTGATTCTTCATACGACCCACAGTTCACAAGCGTCACTTGCTATGCTCCTGATGTTCCTGTCGGCATGAGCACCCACCTGGCTCCTCGGCCTCTGGCTCCCCCTGGGTGCCCGGCAGAGGCAGGCGCACCACCTCCCCTGCAGCAGCAACGGCAGCGGGACGGTCAAGAGGGGAGAGCGGGTGTGAGTCTCACTGCCCACGGTTACACGCTGCTGCTGCAGGCAGGGGGTGCGGTGCAGAAGACGGAGTTCGGCGGCAACGGCGCAGCAGGAGCAGCAGCAGCACCGCAGGCTGAGCTGTGGGGCACGCGCGCCGCGTCCCACACTTGCAAGCAAGCACCAGAGGCAGGGAGGTCAGCAGGCACCCCCACCCTGTAACCCCATCCCAGGCGCACCCTGCTGCACCCGTGCCAGCAGCTCCATTGGGTCCTCACCCTCGTAGGGCTGCAGCAGGGGCGGGGGGAAGGGCAGGGGGTTGGGAGGGCAAGTTGGGTTAACAGGCATGTCAGTGGGCGTGAGAGCTGCACCACGGCAGGGTGCAGGGCATGAGGCAGGGGAGCTGCGGGGGAGCCGACGCTGGCGGCGGCAGCGCAGCGGTGGCAGGCCAGGTTGGGTGGGGGACATCCCAATGTGCACCCGGGCCTCGCCTTCTTGAGTGCCCACAGCTCCCACAACAAGACTGCGAAACTGTAGACGTCCGCCTGCAGGAGGCAACCTTGGAAGCTTGCTCAATCGGGGGTTGCAATTTCATGGGACGTGATTCCTCGCAACGCTGTACGTCCCAGCTTCCTCGCACTTTCCAGCATCCAGGTTGCCAGTCACATACACTTCTCGTACTTTCCACCTGCCCCGTACAATCCAGCACCCACCTTGCCGGACCTTTCCACCTGCCCCGTACTTTCCACCTTGCCCGTACTTTCCACCTGCCCCGTGCTGCCCAGCACCCACCTTGCCGGTCACATACTCTGGCGTGCGCAGCACCTCGGGTGCCACCCAGGGCAGCATGGATGCGCTGCTGGTCACGCCCTGGGCGGCGCGGCGGGCCATGCTGACCTGCACACAAGGTGGCATGTGGGGATGGGTGGGGCGGGTGAGGAGTGGACTGAGGCAAGCTGGTGGGCGGGTCGCCGTGACGAGCTGGGGACCGGCTTACAGAGCGGGCCGGAGTGACCTGGATCAAAGTTGCATAAAGGGAGCAGGTTGGCAGGCTCGGTGCTGCCCTCATGGGGTGCGCTCCGCACAGTCCCCGCCGCCCACCCACCCTCCATGCAGCCCTGCCCCTGCCGCGCCCACACGCTGGCACCCCGTCCGTCCTCCTGCTCCTCACCTTGCGCCCCGTGAGGCCGTACCCGGCAACCTTGGCGGTGGGGCGCCGGTCGCGCCAGCCCAGCAGCACGTTGCTGCGGCAGGAGGGATTGCAAGCGAGGAGGGAGGGCCCAGTTGTGGGTGAGAGGGGCCAGTTGTGGGGAAGCGAGCAGGTCCGCGGATGGGTTGGGCTCAGGGATGTGTGCATGTGGCTTCGGAGGTGGGTGTGCGGCGGGGCGGTGTGGCTGTGACAGGCAGCACCGTGGCGGGCCGCTGCCGCCCCGCTGATTGGTGCTGGCGCCGGCAGTTCCTTCTACTTCGTGCAGCGGGGCGGTTGCCCGAGCGCGGGGCGTGCAGCACCAGGTTGGCGCACATTCACCCCTCCTTTCCAAAAAACCCAAACCCCAGCTACCTCACCCCGACTTCAGGTCCAGGTGTGCCACCTTGCGGGAGTGCAGGTAGGAGAGGGCCTGCGGGTGGGGGTGGGGCAGGGTGGGGGGGTGAGAAGGTTGCCATGGGCCATCAGAATCGAGGGCAGCAGGGGCGAGCGGTGCAACGGGCGGGCAGGTGAGGAGGGGTGGTGCCAGCGGGCAGGAGGCTGAGCTGGTGCCAGTCAGAGGCCGGCAACCACCCTGGCCTAACCTGACTTTCCAACCCCAAGCACCTCCCCAGCGCAGCCTCTCCCACCAACTCCGGCGCTCACCCCAGGGCCCACTTGGGCGATAGGGTTTATACGACACGATAGGGTTTATACGATGGGGACCCTAAACCCCAAACCCTAATCCCAATACCCTAACCCTCTATCAAGCGCTCTTGGGCGGGCTCACCTTGGCTGTGTCGAGAGCGTACACCACGCGCGCCAGGCGGCCGGACACCAGGCTGCTGCCAGAGGCGATGGCGTTGCTGCACACACAGGTAGGGTGATGGATTCCCAGTTTAGCTCAAGGTTAGTAAAGGGAGCCCATGGTACTTGCTACCTGAGGCGCCGCCGATGCCTCAGGCAGGCAGAAAAAGGGGTGCTAGGGCGGCGTTAGGCAGGGCGGGTGCACAGGCAGGTGTGCTTCAGCCACTTAAATTGACGCAAGAAATGCACTCACTCTAAAGACCTGCCTGTCACATACACCATAAAGAACAGAGGCAGCAAATTGCCTTGCTCCCCCTTACCCCAGGCTCCGCCCAGAGACGTACTCCATCACGATTGCCGGCGGGTTGGCCACGGCGGCAGGCAGCTGCTGGGGCAGCGTGCTTGCCACAGCTGGCAGCGTGGCCTTGCGCTGCATGAGGGTGGCAGAGGCTGGGGAGACGGGGGAGCACGGCGGGGTGCCCGGATACCCCTCCCCCTGCCCCTGCATGTGCTCCGAGCCGCCTTCCAGAGCGGACGCGCTTGGCTGCCCCTCCTGCCGCTCATGCTGCTGAGCGTGCTGCTGCCCCTCCTCCCTGTCATCCACCCCCGCGGCGGCGGCGGCGCTGGTGCCGGCCGCGGGTTCGCTGCGGCTGCGTGGCGCGGCCAGGCGGGGGTCGGAGTCGTGTGGGAGCACCACGCCGTACACCTGGCGGTGGCAGGGAGGGCAGGGGGGCGGAAGGGAGGGTAGTTGGGTAAGGGTTGACAGCAGGAGCAGGCGGGGGTCGAAGCTGCATGGCGGGACAGATGGAAACGAGCAGATGGAGAGGGAGAGGCGGGGGACGATGTGGGGAGGTGGGAGGGCTGGGGGGGCTGGGATGGGATGGGGGCCTGGGGGCAGGCGCTGCCGCACGCGGAGCAGCAGGTGCCCGCAGCCGGCCCCAGCAGCTGCTGCACACCCCCGCGCCACACCCCTGCAGGTTTTTCCGGTAACACATCACAGGCAGACGTGGTTGGGCAGGCACTTGCGCAATTCAACGGTGTAAGCAAAGGCTGTATGGGCTGTATAGGCTGTATAAGCAAAGCATGCTCACCTCGCCCACGTTGCCGCTCCCCCGAGCCAGCCAGCTTGCCCAAACGGGTTTGCAAGCCGCTCGCACCGACCGGTATCACAACACTGTCTGTCCACTACCAGTGCTGCTCACCTCGCAAAGGTTGCCGTGCCGCAGCTTGCCCATCTGGTTTGCGTCCCGCAGGAAATCCACCCAGGCCTGGCGGCTGGCGTACTGCACCCCAATCTGCACACACGGCAGAGCACACACGGTTGAAACGGGCGGCGCACATGGGAGGGCGGGCGGGCAGGCGGCGTGTGGTTGCAGACAGTCTGCCCAGGCCTGGTGGCTTGCATATTATCAACTAAATTTTTCAATCAAATCAATTACATGCTGCACCCCAACCTGCACAGACGGCAAGAAAAAGGGACAGCACAGCACGGCATGGGTACAGCACAGCATGGCATTGCACGAAGCACCAAGAAAACCATGAATGCATTGATCCACTTCACCGCGCACGTTGCTCTCACAGCACAGCATGGCACAGCACAGCGCAGCATAGCGCAGCACAGCGCAGCACAGCATGCTGTCTCTCCTTTAAGCTCACCATGAGCGGGTTAATGCACTTGACCGCCACGTCGCTCTCGTGCCACCGCCCCCTGTAGGTGTCGCCTGCGGGCGGGCGGGCAACCAGTGGCAGGGCACAGGCGCGTGAGTCTGTGTGTTGGGGGGCAGAGGGAGGGGCAGCCCCGACCTCTCTGCCCCGCCCTCTCTCCACCCCCCAGCAGCGCCCGCCCGCCCTCCCACCAGCAGTGCCTGCCCTCCCACCCCGCAGCCCGCCCACCCACCAAAAGTGCCCGCCCCCACGTGAGCCATGAGCACCACATCGCCCGAGGGAATGACCTCAATCTTGGTGCTCCTGCAGGCACATAAGACGAATTCACTTCCTTGTGTCAAGGGTGAAAAGAGCAGGACCTGGGAGAAGGTGGCACCACAGCTGCCCTTGCAGAGTGCAGGCGGGGCAAGGGCACAGCACAGCGCGGCACAGCACTGGACCTGCACACGAGCAAAACGGCGTGTGGGCGGCCGGCCAGTCGCCTGCAGTGCCACCTGGCACCCTCATGATATGTCAGGCAAGGCACCCACCCACACACACACACACCCACACAACAGCTGGGCGAAGCCCCCCGGCTTGCTGCCCAGCTGCCAGCATGCCCAGCACTGCTGCCCCCTCCCTCCCTGCCACTTTGTGTCTCATGTGCGGTCAGGCAGCTTGCCCCGCACTCGCCCGCTCCTACCTGGTCCAAACGCCGCTCCTGGGAAACAGCACAGGACATAAAGCATGCCAGGAGGGCCCCCACTCCCTCACCACACCAGGTGCCTCATGTGAGTCAGGCAGCTTGCTCCGCCTTGACTTGCTCCTACCGCCTAGGCCTGAAAGCACACTGTTCTACTCCGCAGGACATGCCCCCCATTACTTTACCAGTGAGACCCCTCAAACCAGGTACCTCACGTGAGGTCAGGCAGCTTGGCACGCCTCTGATCTGGTCCTACCTGAGGTCTGAAAGCACACTGTTCTACTCCGCAGGACATGCCCCCCACCACTTCACCACCTCTCAAACTAGGTGCCTCACGTGAGGTCTGACAGCTTGGTCTGCCTTGATCTGGTCCTACCGCCTCGGCCTGAAGGCACACTGTTCAATTCCACAGGACATGCCCCCCACCACTTCACCAGGGAGGCTCCTCCCCACACCACAGCGCCTCACGTGAGGTCGGACAGCTTGGTCCGCACCGAGCCTGCCGGCACCAGCGGCGCCTGCACTTGCTCTGCAGCGTGGGAGGCAGAGCGGGCAGCGGGAGCGCTGGGAACGAGCCGGGTGCTACAGTGGGTACTGCAGTGTCGAAAATTACCCATGCTGTCCATGCTGGCGGGCCTGCTGGCTTCGCTGCTGCCCTGCTGGGTAGCGTGTGCACCAATGCCGCCCCCTGGGGAAGGGAACTGCATGCAGTCGCCTCCCTGCCACGCGTGTTTCGTTTCAGCAATGCCACGATGAGTGCACGACAACGAGAATGCTGAGCCCTGCACCCAGGAACTCTCACCCTCCAGGCTGCTGTCTGATGGGGTGAAGGGCCCAGGCACGGCGTGGCGCAGCTCAGAGTCGGCTGCAGCGGTGGGGCATGGTGGATGGGGGTTGATTCCAATGAAGATTGTTTGCCCAAAGTCAAACCAGGGATCCCAGATAAGAACCGGGATTCTCAGAGGGGGGCGGGCTAAATGTTAGCGTAGCAGCCAACCGCACGCGGCCCACCTGTCTCCGCGCTTGCCCGTTGGGACGACTGTGAGGGCAGCCAAGCAACCTGTAACCACCCACTGTCACCTGGCTCGGCGCTTGCCTGTTGGGAGGGCAGCCACTCAACCCTGCCTGCCCATTCACCTGACTTGCTGCCAGGGCTGGTGCGGCAGCCACCCATCCCTGCCCCCACCGTTCACCTGACTCGGCGCTTGCCCGCTGGGAGGGCTGGGGGGGCAGCCACTCAACAAAGAGGTGAAGCTTGCGGCTGATGGGGGTGCCGCCGCCGCTCACTGCAGCAGGAAATTCGCAGTGTGGGAAGGCGTTACAATGACAAGCAGGAGGGCCCCAAGCCAGCCAGCACGTCTGATCTGGTTCCGCCAGGGGGGGTCGGCCGCCGAGGGCTGCCTGCCCCCTGCCCGCCCTGCCCACCAAGGTGCCCACATGCCAGCTGTGCCCACCTGGCCCCTCGTTCACCCAATCCTGCAGCTCCTCAAACATCAACCTGCACCGATCCATCGGGTTGCAGTGCACGGCATTGTGCTGAATTGCGCTTAGTTATACTGACATGCACATACAGGGCTTTCAAGGCACTGCACTGCACACTGCCGCGCTTCAAACATCGGCCCAGGAGGTGCAGAGGCACACCAAAACACAATCATTGCTGCAGCAGCGAAGTCTGGTGCGGCCTTAAGGCGGCGCCGGTGTCGTGCCTCAGGGCATGGGCCGCAGCCAGAACACACAGGAGCATTGCCACAGCTCACCTCACATCCTCACTGGTCAGAAAACAGGTGCAGCGGTACAGCGGTACAGCGAGGCGGCTCACCTCACGTCCTCGTCATCCACCACATCCACAAACAGGCCGGGCTCCGAGGGAAGCTTGTAGCGCACGATGCAGAGCTGGAGGTGGGGGGTGGAGGACAGGACAAGTTTAGCGGGAGCAGCAGAGGTGGCGTGAGACGGCAGTGGCAATATTGATTTTCCCGCTCATGGTGCCCCGGTTGTGGCAGTGGGGTGCTTCAGAAGGGGCAGACCGCCTGTCCCGCATGCCCTTGTCTACCCAGTCAGCCCAGCCACCCGCTTCCCCGCCACGCCCCCACCTTTTGCAGCCCGCTGCCGCGCCCGCCGGCAGCCGCCGCCACGGCCTCCACCGCCCCCGCCAGCGCGCTGCCGCGCAGCGTGTCTACCCCCACACTGCTGAAAGAGGCCGCCCCGGTGGGCCCGGCAGACACCAGGCTGCGGTCGTGAGCTGTGGCGCTGCCCTGAGTGCTGGCAGCCAGGCTCAGGGTGCCTGCCGGGGTACCGCCTGCAGCAGGGCTCCACATTGTGCTGCTGCCTGACGGGCGCGCTGCTGCGCCTGCTGTGCCTGCTGAGCCGCCGCCGGCGGGTGCGGGGCTGGAGGGGGAGAGGAAGCTGGCGGGTGTTCCCAGGCCCCGCTGCTTCTTGCTGGAAAGGACGGCCAGGAGCTCCAGAAGGGAGCAGCTGTCGGGAAGTGACACCTGGCAGGGGGCAGGGGGGACAGAAGGAGGACAGCGGAGGAGAGTTAATCAGGGACAGAGGTGGAAAGAGGCGCACAACTGTGAGGGAGGTGGGGGAGGGGCACTGGCGGTTGCAAACGGCAGAGCTAGGAGGAGCAGGAGCCGTGCACGGCGGCCGGGCAGCCGTGCAAGGCGAGGCAAGAGGTGAGCTCTGCAGGCTGGTTGCACCACACTGTTGTAACTCTGCTCTGCTGCGTCTAACGAGCGCGGCTCCGGCCTTATCTACAAAACGAGCTGCTGGAGGTGTATTCACATGCCCATCCCACACCGCCCTGCCCCCTTTGCCCCACCCACCAGCCGCGTCTCCCCGCCCTCATACGTCCAACTGCCCGGGGCAGCGGCGGAGATGGAGGCAGCCCCACTGGCGACGCCACTGCCCCCGCTGCCAGCACCGCAGGGCTGCCTGAAGTGGCCGCCTGATGAGACAACCGCCTTGATGCGCTGCCGCCCCTGGCCGACAAGCCCCAGCCCATGAGATGCTGCAGCAGCAAAAGCCGACTGTGGGCTGGCGGTACGTGCCTCCTCGGCTTCCTGTAGTGCCTGCTGCTGCTGCCGCTGCCGCTGCAGCTGGCGGCGCAGCCCCGCCACGCCCAGCCCTGCCTCTCCAAACCGGCCGCCCGCTGTCCCGCCGATGCCATCGCTGCTGCTGGAGAGGCCAGGGCTGTAGCGCAGCGCCGGCTCGCCAAACGGAAGGGAGTGCACCTGCTCATAAGCCATCTGCTGGGCGGCACCCACCGGCAGCTCGCTCCCCACGCTGTACCCGCTCAGCGCCTGCGACGGCTGCCTCTCTAAGATGGCAGGGGAGGCCGGCTGGTACAGCTGCGGCAGCTGGGCGGCTAGCGGGGTGGGCAGAGGGTAGGGCGGAGGGTAGGGCTGCGCGCCTGCCAGGCTGGCCCACTGCGGCTGCGCCTGCTGCTGCGGCGGCAGCATGGCGATCAGTGCCGCGGCGTGCTGCTGCTCGGCGGCTGCCGTCGCGTCGGCGCCGGCTTGCTGCTGCGCTCCCAGCAAAGCGTGCTGTACCTCTCGGTGCTGCGTGCCCAGCAACGCCTGTGCATGCAGCTGCCCCTCCAGCAGAGCGTGCTGCAACTGCTGGTCTGCCGCAACAGCCAGAGCGGCGGCCTGGTACTGCGAACCAAGCAGCGCCTGCTGCTGCTGCTGCTGCTGGCTGGCCAGCAGCGCTTGCTGCTGCTGCTGCTGTGCTGCCAGAGCCGCCTGCTGCTGCCCAGCTGCCGAGGCAGCGACCTGCGCTTCCTGCTGATGCTGAAGGGCAGCCAGGACCGCGGCCTGGGTGGCTGGGTCGGCTGCAGCGAGCGCCGCGGCTGCCGCTGGGTGCATGCCCGCGGGGATGGTCCCCGGGTGATAACCCGGGGGTGTGCCCGCAACCGCCCCTGCCTGCCCCTGCTGCTGCTGCTGCTGCTGCTGTCGCTGCTGCTGCTGCTGAAGGGCGGCTGCAACAGCAGCCGAAGCGGCCATGGCGGCGGCCTGGTCCTGCTGTAGGGCGGTGCCCAGCGCCGCGTGCTGCTGCTGTGCCAGCAGCGTGATTGGCAGGTGCTGCATGGCCGGGCTGGGCTGCCCCGCCTGAAGCGGCAGGCCGATGAAAGGAGTGGGTGCAGTTGGGGGCAGGCCTGCTGCCGGCTGCGGTGGGGTGCCAGGCACAAGCGCCGGCTGCTGCCACGATGGCAGCGCTCGAGGGCTCACTGCCTGCTGCTGCGCTGGATGCTGGGCTACCTCAGCTGGCGACAGTGGCTGCTGCAGCTGGGCATACTGCGCATGCCCATGAGGCGGCTGCAGGGCCGGCCCAGGCTGTTCCATTTGCGGATGCAAGGTTGCTAGAGGCGCCACCATCTCAGCTGGGTGGGGCGGCGACTGAGGCAGCTGCTGGAGCTGAACTGGCGACTGGAGCTGCTGGGCTGGCTGCTGCTGCAGCTGAGGCGGCAGCTGGAGCTGCTGAGGTGCCTGCGTTGCAACTGGCAGACCGGCGGCTGGCTCAGCAGGCAGAGCAGGCGGTGCTGCTGCTGGCGTGCGCCCACCCGCGCTGCCCCCACTGCTGCTCTTGCTGCCCCTGCCGCCACCGCTGCTGCCACCCCTGCCACCGCCGCCGCTGGCCCTGCCCTGCTGCGGCTGGCCATAAGGGGCGGGTGGGGAGGTGGGCACCGCTGTCCCTGCTCCTGCCCCTGCTCCTGCTCCTGCCCTGGCCTCCCCTGCTGTGGGTGGGGCCGCCCGATGGCGGTGCTGGTGGTGCTGCTGCTGGTGCTGCCCCCTGTGCTGCCTCTTGGCTGTGGAGTACACCTCCACTCCCTTAAACTCCACGCCGCCTCCTGCTGCTGCCCCTGCTGCTGGTGCCGGCAACGCATCTGCTGCCTGAGCCTGAGCTGGCAGTCCCAAACCTCCGAGGGCAGCAGGTGGTGGAGCTGGCGGTACCTGGCGAGGCTGCGCTGGGGCACCCAGTGCCCGCTGCTCTTCCTTTTGAGGCGGGGTCAAGCCGGTGGGCAGGGGCCCCCAGTCACTGCCTCCCGACGACGGCTTGGGCACCCTTGCAGCTGGCGCCGCTGGGGCAGCTGCTGCCTCAGGCATGCCGGCAGTCGGGGCTGCAGGGGGCGCCGCGCCTGGCTGCGCTGCCGGCTCATCTGCCGGCGGCGGTTGTCCGCCCTCGGCCCCTGCCATGGGCCCGCTGCTGATGGTGCTGTCGGCGTCCAAGGGAACCCCATTGGGGGGGGTGAAGCCCCCACTGCTGCGCCAACGGGAGCTGCCCTCACTGTCCGCAGCAGAAAATGCGATCTGGGACTGCATGAAGGGGCTGGCAATGCTGATGCTGCTGGCGCCGCTCAGCAGCGCGGCCGAAGGCAGGCGCGCGGCCGCCGGCGGCTGCGGCGGCTGCCCGTTGGCGGCGCCCCTGCCGGGCACCGGGTGCGGCCTGCGGGCCGCCCCGCGCAGGCCAAGCACCCAGCTGCCGTCGCTGACCTCTGTTTCTGGCAGTGTGGGCAGCCGGGAGCGCAGCGTGCTCTCAGGGCTGCTGCTGCTGGTGCTGCCCGTGGGGTGCAGCGCCCGCTGAAGGAAGGGGCTGGGCGGCGGCTGCGACGTCATGGCATGGTTGCCGCTGCCGCTACCTTGGCTGCCCTCCACCGCTGCCTGACCTGGGTGCCCATGTTCCTGACCAGGCTGCGCCGGCCCCTCGGGCTGCTGAGGGCTGGGGCCCGGTGCGGCCCCCTCGGGTCCCTCCCCGCTGCTCTCCCCGGTCATGCCTGCACGGCAGGATGCCCACTGGCGTGTGCTGCCGGACCAAGCAGCCGCCTCCTGGGCGCTGGGCGCTGCAGGAACACAGTCAGCCAGATGCTGCTTCTGCGGCAGAGTTGCTTTCGCTCACAAAGGGCGGGTTGAGAGCGCAGGCAGGCTGATCCACCAAAAAGCGTTGCCTTGGACAGGAATGGCCGACGAAGTTACGTCAGCTCGCCACACGCTACCTTTCCTCCCAAGGAGTCGTCTTCTCACGTTATGGACAGGCACGGCAAATGAAAGAAGACAGTCTGTGACAAGTTGCAGCAGGCTCACATGCATGCATACAGTTTGTCTTGTCACACATGACAAATACCCGCCAGCAGTGCTGACCCGCCACTTGTGCCTCTGCACTTGGCCTGGAAGCTGCCAGACCAATATGACATTGAACAATACAGTCGGCAAACAGGCAGTGCTGGTTGAAAGGGGAAAGAACACCGCGCCAAGCGTGGGAGGCAAGTTGCATCAGCCTGGTGGGGTCGCGTGCCCCTTCCTCTCCCTCTGGCCGCTCGCTGCCCACCGCCTCTTCCCTCATCCAAGCCAGGTCTCTGCTTGGCGGTCGCCCCCGCCCACCTGCACCAATGAGGGGGCGGGGAGAAAGACCAGGCAGGCAGGCAGGGAGGTCAGCGGGCACTTCTGCCAAAGTCGCGCCCCCCACCATGCGCCTTGCTCATCGCTCCACACCATCACATCCCGCTCTCCTCCCCATTCCGACAGGGTTTCTCAACAGTGCACCAGCACCCGCCCCCACAAGTCACCCCTTCGCCCTAGAAATAAAAATGTAGCTCGCCACAAAGCTTGTGTGCTCACCTTGCCGCGGTGGCTCACAGCCGACTTGCTCCACTCGGCGCGCGCCCGCTCAAACGAGGTGCTGTCCCGGTTCACCTCCTTGGCAGAGGGGCCCTGCAGGGGGGCGGTGGGGAAGGGAGGCTCGTGAGGCATTTGCGGGTTTTCGACTGAAGGCACGCTAACGCGCTGTGCTGTGCCGGGTTCGCTTCCTTGGCGGACGGGCCCTGCAGGATTGGAGAGATCAACTCATGTGGCAGCTGCAAGGCTTCAACGAGGGCCCGCTCAAAGGAGGTGCTGTCCCGGTTCACCTCCTTGGCGGAGGGGCCCTGCAGGGGAGGGAGATCAGGTTTCATGCCAGGTTGACAGACACAGGGATGACTCGGGAGTCACTCGGGTTGGCTTTGGGGTGGCCTTCAAGGTTCCTTGCTTGCTCAAGCACCACGTCAAGGATTGGCACGCGGCCACTGCCTGCCTACCCACCCTCTGTCTCGTTCTCAACATAAGATGCATCGCGTCCACACACTGCACCCATACACCACACCCTCCCCCACAACAAACCGCACACACACTGCACCCACACACCACACACGCACCAGCTTGCGGATACGCCGCTGGTCGCGCACAAATGCCATGAGGGCGTCGATGCGCTCCGCCTGGCTGGGGGCAAACCTGGTGGGTTGCACATGGGGAATGGTTGCATGATACATGTGAAACGGTTTAATTAACCATGAAAATGGCGGATTGCACATGGGGGAGGGCAGGACGCGGGGCCGGGTGAGAGGGTGTGCGCCCTTCACACGGCGGGGGCCATCCTCAGCTGGGAAGCCCGGGGCAGGCCCGCCAGCGACCGTGCCTTTGCTGGCTCTTCCTGCCGCGCACACCGCCCCTGCCTGGCCCTCCCTCCCGCCTGCCTGCCTGCCCTGCCTGCCCTGCAGGCACTGCCTGCCCTGCCCTGCAATGCCCTGCCCTGTCAATCCCCACCTGTGCTTGTGTGAGTGGCAGTGCTCAACCAGGAGGTCAACGGAGGTGCGGGCCCAGGCGTGCCTGCAGGATGAGGGCAAGAGGCGAGGGGCAGCAGGCGGTGAAGAGTCAGGGAGTGAAGGGGCTTGGAGGGGTGGAGCATTCGGGCGTGAAGGGGCGTGGAGGGGTGAAGCATCAGGGCATTGGGGCACACAGCCCCAGCGCACAGCTGCCAGGCATCGCGGCCTGCCGCAGTGCACAGAGCAGCCACCCACTGCAGGCCTACATGCACTGGCGCCCGCACCCCTTCCCATGCACCCCCCCCCACACACAAGGGGCAGGAAGCACACCCCCACCTCCCACAGCCAGCCACCGTCCACGCAGTGCAGCAGCGCCAGCCCCGCATGCCAGCTACAGTCTTCCAACACGCAAACCATGTGTGCGTGGGCAGCAAAACACTACCTAGGATAGTAAAAGCGCCCCCCCCCCACCCCCTCCTTGCCTGTAGCAGGCCTTGGCGGCGTCGAGGCAGTCCAGCAGGGCAGCCCGCCGCTGGCACACCACCTCTGCGCTACTCCAGGTGGCCGACTTGACCTGCTGCCACGCCGGAGGAAAGAAAAAAGCGGAAGAAGCTCGAAAGTATTGCAGGGACAGCCTGGGGCAGCCAGAAGCCAGGCCAGCCGGGCAACCGCTTGTTCCCCATGCATTGTCGCCGCTGCCTGCCTGCCCCCCCATCCCCGTTCCGAAGTGGTGCGCTCTGCGGGGGGAACAACACTACGACTTCACCTGCTGCTGCTGCTGCTGCTGCTGCTTGGCGCGCTGCCGCGCCGCCTCCGCCTCCGCCTCCTGCTGCTCCAGCAGGGCATCCAGCCCAAAGGGATCCGCCTCTGCGTCCTCAAAGGGGGGCAGGTGTGTGGGGGGCGGGCGAGCACTTAGATGCAGGGCGTCCAGGTTTGGGCTCAAACGCGCCGTGAACCGAGCCCAGAAGCGCCGTGAACCGAGCCCAAAAGGAGCCTCAAAGGTAGGGGGCACACAAATTAGGGGCTGCTGGGCGCTGGGGCTGGGGCACGGGGGTGGGGGAAGGGGAAGATAAGGGGCAGCACTGGGAGGCCCTGCGGTTGGATGCGGCGCCGGGGCCACCGAGCGGGGTCCCCGGGGGCCTCAGGCTGTATGGACCAGCACCTGGCGACTTGTTAAGACCCAGCGCTGCCAGCCCATGTACTGGGCAGCCAGCAACCACCATTACCTGCATCTGGCGCCGGCGCCGGGGCCGGTGTGGGCGCCGGCGCCGGCGCTGCCGCCGCCTGCTGCCGGGCGTCGTAAGCGGTCAGCACTGGGTCGGGGGCGCCGGCGGCTGCTGCCAGCTGGCGAACCACCTGCTCATCCCCCTCCTCTGCTTCGGGCAGCTGGGCAGCCATCTCTTTGAGGCAGGCCACCACCTGGGGCACAGGGGTGGGGGTGGGTGAGGTGGGGGTGAGAGAAATCAACAAAACCTATGTTGCTCCCTATTCGAAAGAAGCAGTAGGCGGACGCATGCGCTGGCATTGGGGGCGGTCTGGGCAGGCAGGCAGCTGGCAGTTTGGCAGCCTTCTCCCTCGGCTCAGCTCAGCCCCCACCTGCGCGAGACGTGCACATGCCACGCGTGTGTATGCATGACGTGCACACGGCAGACAAGGGAGCAAAAGGTGGGGCAGGCACGAGGAGAGGGCCAGCACACCAGCAAGAGTGCCGCGTTTCAACGAACGGGCCAGTAAGATTGAGTCGCGTGTGCCCGCCTGGTTGCGCCGCATTGCTCCAGGTGCCCCCAACCTTCCATACCCCGGCATGCAGGCTGCCAGCTGGCCTCACCGGCCTCTTACCTTGTTGAACTGGAACGAGTCATCGGTGGTGAGCTGGCTGCGCAGCACCGCCCAGGTTCCGTACACGTCCAGCTGGCTGCGCTCGCGCACCGTGAACAGCTGCAGACATTGGAGATGCGTGAGTATGGATGGCATTGCGGGTCAGGGAGCAGGAGGAGGGTGTCGGATACATCCCAGCAGACATGGGACCACAAGGGGAACCAGCTGATGACGCAAAAGTTGAGCCCCCTTTAGAGTGCGTGACTGGGGTTGGCATTCTGGATCAGGGGAAGAGGAGGGTGTCGTACGCTTTGAGTTGGCTGCGCCCATCACGCGCAGTGGACACTGCCAGACACATGACCGACGAAATCAGGGGCGGCAGAGAGTGTACGGTACGGCAGGTGAACCATGCAGCTGGCTCACATACAGCACTGCCGTGCCAGAACATGGCCCACCCCTTGCAACTCGTGTCTGCCCCGTTGCTGGCTGCCTTAGGAAACTCATATCTCATTCAAGCCGGCAGGGGGCCGGCAGTGTGGGGTCCTAGCCAGGGGAGCCACCCGACACCCTGCACCCACCCTCCGTTAAAGCAAATTACAGCCCAAAGGCGTGGGAAGCAACAAGCACCCACCCCTCTGTTCAACCTAGGTTAACCTACCTCTGCCACCCTGCTGGCTGCCGTGAAGAGCTTGGAGTATTCTCGCGCCAGCAGGGGGTCGGCAGCGTGGGAGGGGTCAGCCATGGCGGCCTTGAGGGCGGAGAAGAGCAGCGGGCCGTGCACCTGGCGCACCGCTCCCTGCGCCACGGCGGGTGGGCATGGCGGGCGGGCGCAGTTGGTAGGCTCGTTGCACACAGGCATGGGGTGGTGGCAGCACCACAACAACAGCCACTGATGCATATGTGCCTGCGCTGGCAAGCACGTGCTCAGCCTGGCTGTGTTGCGCCCCAGCGACCACCCGCCACCAGCCCAGGCGGCTTCTGAGGTCCCCACCGCGTCCCTTCACCCACGCCACCCCTCCCCACACACAACCACCTTCGTCTTCCACGGTGGTAAGCTGTAAAGGCTAGACAAGACTAGACCGCCTTGCCACCACCTGCCCCGCCTGCCCACCAGCACAGGTGCAGGAACACACACACCTGCGACAGCAGCTCCCGCAGCAGCTGCGAGGCCTTGGTAAACTTCTTGGCGGAGCCGATGTGGGCGGCAATCTTACGAAGGGCTGCTGCCACTTGGTCATCCACGGTGGCACCCCCGCTGCCGCCGCTGGTGCTGGCGCCGGCGCCACTGCTGGCCGGCGGTGGCGGTGGGGGCGGGGGCGGCGGCGCTTCGTCTTCTACTCGCCCATGCTGCCCATTATCGCCTGCATAGTCATCAGCATCCTGCTCCTCTTCTAGGTCTTCCAGGTCGGCGGCACTGGGCGCGGGCGGTGCCGCCGCCGCCGCCGCTCCCGCCGCCACACCAGCTGCAGAACAGGCGGCGGGTGACGTTAGCTATTGCTCGTTCGTTCGTGTTTGAGCAGGCATCTGCAAGCAATGAGCTTAGAGCAAGAGCGCTGCAACCAAGCGTTGCAACCGAGCGATGTCGTGCTGTCGCTACCTGGCTCACCGAGCCGTGGCGCCTTTCCGCTGCGCTTCTCGTCGTCGAGATTCTCTGCCGGGCGCTTGGAGGGCGCGGGTAGGCCGCCGAATAATGACATGGCGACGCGCTGCAGCAAATGAAGCCTCTGGACTGCTTGCTGCTGGCAGAGGGGCACCAAAGTTTCGTGCTCGTTGCAAGAAGCGCGCCAGAGAGAGACGATCACGCACGTTGTGGCAGCTGAGGCCATGCCAGCGGCGGCGGCGGCAGCATGGTGCAGCGCACTCGACGGCTGGGTTGCTGAGAGGTGGCGTGCAGCTGTGTTGACTGTATGTAGGCTGTGATGCAGCTGGCAGCTCGTACTGCAAACAGTTGAGAGGGTCGGCCTGCCACGCCGTTCGGATCACGATGCTCATTGCACCACAGCCCCGCGCCGCTCAGGCCGTCACACCAAGCATCATTGAAGCTGGCTATGTGGGCAGCGCCTACTGGGCAGCGGATGCTACTTTTAACACCTGATATCATAAAACAACCGTGTGACGCACAAACTGTAGCGGCACATGGGAAAGCAGGCGAGCCCTCGGACACAACACAGCCAACACAGCCAACACAGCATCGGAACCTCACTTCACCTCTCAAAAAGTGCTCCATTGCCATAATTTGAAAGCTCAGGGCAGCCATGACGCCCCACAACAAGTACTGTGGCTACTGCCACAAGCCACTTCCCTTTGGGATGTTCATCTTCTGCTGCACAAACTGCCAGTGGTGCTGGCACCGGGAGCACGGCACCGTGCCCAAGGCTTACCAAGGCAGGCCCCAAGATTTCAGGACTATGCTCCACGGACGTAAAGAGGAGCTGGATGCACACGCACGGCAGGTTAAGGACGGCCGAGCGGCCGCGCGCTGATGCGGTGCAGCAAGGTGAGCGCCACCCGTCGCCGGCTGGTCACACGGTTGCACACGGTTGCAGCCCCCAAGCCGTTGCATGCTTAAGCCCCAAGCTTGCGCAATCTGCTGCATTTGCAGCAGAGTGCCGTAGCGGGTTTGAAAGAAACATTTCGGGCGGGGATACTCTTGGTTACACGCTGCCCGAGGCCATAAGATGCCCTGCCCTGCCCCCTGACACCCCTGCTGTGCGCTGTACAGGCGGTTGAAGTTGGGCGGCCGGGATGCCTGCCTGGGGTCTACCAGAGCCTAGGTGCCGCCCGTGCCGTTGATTCTACGGAACACCATTTTTCCTACGCCAAGCTGTGCTCCTGAGGATGATATGATACGGTGTGTTTGCTTCAAGGTGTGTGATTGTAACTGAAAGTCTACCCGGTGCCCCTGACCCCCTCCCTGCGGAGGGCAGGCATGCAGGCTTGGGCAGCAATATGTCACGCTTTGTTCATCAATTCTGTGAGGTCTGCGCGACCATTGCCAGGCATGGCAGCACCCTGCCGGGCAGAACGGGGCTGTCCAGTGCGGTGATGTTCACATAAAAATGGGACACGCGCTGGCATCGTGAGCACTAGCGTGTGCGGATGCATACTTTGATAAAGCCTTTACATGAGCAAGTGCGAGTGCACCAGAGTGCAGGTGCATATGGTTCATGCCGTGCCGTCACCCTTGGTGCGCTGCCGCTGCCTGCCTCGTGCAGCCGACGCTGAGGCAGCGTCCGCCGGCGGCGGCGAATGCCTCCTCGTGCGGTCTGTCCTGGGCATAAGCAGCAGCCCTAGGGGCGTCGAACCAACCAAGTGAAAGTTTGGAGGCGAGATTTGCGTTGCAAGCTGGCCCTCGAATCCAGGCGCGCCGGGGCAGCCGCAGGCCGGTCCTTGCCCAGGTGGAAGGCAAGAACAGATCTGGCACGTTTTGCTGAAACGACGGCCGGGCCGCTTCCTGGCACTGTAATTTTGAGCACAAGGTCGAAACAAATGAGAAGTGACGCGAAGACGCACACCCTCTCCCAGGTGCAGTGGGGGGGCTCCGGCACGCTTGCAGCCTGCCAGGTCGCTTGCTGGTGCAAATCAAGGCATCAGGGAGCTGGTAGAAGTTGTTTAACCGCAGGACTTGGCCGCTAACTCGCCTCCCTCTGCGCGGCCGCTGGTGCAGGCTTTTCCAAGCGGCACTCCCCCTCTCCCTTTAGTTTTGGCGCTGCAAACCAGCGAACACGCTGGGGACGACCACCGGGAATGCAGCGCGAGGGCGCTCAGTGCGGCGTTGCCGGCGGCACAGCGGCAGCAGCGGAGGGCGCAGCACGCCTGGCGCCCGGCGCCGGCGGCAGCCCCACCAAGCTGCAGGATCAGCAGCAGGTGGCTCTCAAGCGCCTGAGGGCAGGCCTTGACTGCAATGGGCCAGCGTCCGAGGATGCAGCGGCAGCGGCCAAGCGGCAGCGGCTCAGCTCGGTGGGGGAAGCCGACGGCAGCGGTGTGCCCGGATCACCGTCTGCCACGGCGGCGGCGGAGCGTCATGGGGCCGCCAGCCCGCTGCGGCAGGTGCCGCAAACTGATGCCAGTGCAGGCGCAGGTGCAGGCACGGCGCCAGCAGCCCAGCCGCAGCCGCCGCAGTATCCCACCGCAGCGGGCCGCTGCAACACCCAAGCGGCGGCAGGCAGCGGGGCTGCACAACCGGCGCCTGCTGGTGGCCCGCCTGCCAGCGGCGTGGGCCAGGCAGGCGGCATGCACCACGCTGCCTCTCTGGAATCACTGATCCCCTCCTCCGGCCCCGCCCTGGCACAAATGAACTACGAGCCGGCGGATCGTGTGCATCGCCAGCAGCACCACCACCCCGCAGCAGCAGCAGCCCCCGCAGCAGCGCCCGACCAGCCGCCTGAGCCGGCAGCGGGCAAGCTGCAGCAGCCGCAGCAGCAGAGGGAGGCGTTGCATGACGGCGGGGGGCAGCCGAGCAGCCGACTGGGCACTCTGAAGCGTGAGCGGAGCCCCAGCCCCAGCAATGGTGCGTGCCGCTGCTGCCCGCTCCTGCCCACCGGCTGCCGCAGCTGCGTGCTCGAGCGTCGGGTGGGCCCATGCCCTTTGCTGCGTCCCATCCCTCCTCTCCTACCGTCATGTCGCGTTGATTCCCATGGCGGGCGTTCCGTGCCTGCTATTGCGCCGTGCGCCAGGCTGGCGGAGTGCACTCCCCGCCGCGGGTCCGGCGCTGCCAAGCAAGCGTCCCCCGCCCTGCCCTCCCAGAGCGCAGACCCGCCCCTGCGCCCCTGCTTCCCCCTCCCTCCCCTCCCTGCAGGCACGATGCGCAGCGCCAGCAGCGGCAGCCTCACGCAGGGTGGCAGCGGGCGGAGGAAGCGCGCGCTTGCGCCCTCTGCGACGCCGCTGCCCCCGTCCGTCTCCCCCACGCGGCAAGTGCAGCAGCCGCAGCCTGGCGCCACGGCAGGCCCTGCAGATGACCCGCAGGCGCAGCAGCAGGAGCCTGGGAGCGGCGGGGAGGGGCAGGAGAACAGCGGGGGCGACGGCAGCAACGGGCGGGGCTCTGGAGAGGGGTCGAACCTTGAGCAGCTGGCGGCAGCCGCACTGGGCGCCGTCCTCACCACCGCCTGCGGCCAGCAGAAGCGCACCGGCAGCAGGGCCTCCATTGGGGCCACCAGCGGAGGCAAGAGCAGCGGGGACAACAGCAGCCAAGCCGACTCTGGTTACCACCCCGGGGGCGGGCGGCAGCAGGTGGAGGCGCGGCAGCAGGCTGCAGCCGCTGTCTTTGCTGCGCAGCACACGGCGTGCATCAAGCAGCAGCACGCGCAGACGCTGCTGAATGCGCGGCAGGAGCAGGAGCAGCAGGTGCAGGCACAGGCGCAGCAGCAGGAGCAGGGGCAGGCGGGAGAGCCGGAGGGGCCTCCTGCCAATGGCGGGGCCGGCAGCGCCGGCGCCATGCTGCCGCCACCGCCCCGCCCAATCGGCGCACAACCGCAAAGCTCGGCGCCAGTGCCCGCATGCCAGCCTGTGGCAGCGAGGCAGCAGCAGCAGCAGCAGTGCGGACCCGCAGCCGCAGCAAGCGGCGGCAATGCGGCTGCTGCCGCGGTCGCCGCCGCCACGGCTGCGGCAGCGGCCGGTGCAGGAGGGGCCGGGAGCAGCACGCCCCTGGCTCCCTGGCTGCCGCTCCTGGACCCTTCCTCCCTGTCAGCGGCAGAGCACGTGGCTGCTGCACGAGCCAAGGGTCTTGCCGATGCTCGCCCCCTGCTGGCGCCCATTGGCACGTTCTATGCCGAAGCGCGGGACAGCTTTGTGCGGCAGGTGGGCGCTGGTTGTTGAGGCGTTGATGTGGGCCTTCTCTGTCCGGTCTGTTTGTGGGCGGGACCAGCGGGTCTGTGGAGGTTGAGGCGCAGCAGGGCTGCTTCTGCCTTGCTTGCCTCGACATGTGGCGGTGCACACGCAGCCGTTGCCTGCCACTTGGGGAGTAGGCGAGAGAATCGTAGCAGGACAGATGAGCCCCCCCTCGCATTTGCGTGCCTGCAGCTCCAGCTGATCAGTGGCGGGCATGGCACACTATCACAAGGCATTCACCCCAACGTGCATCCCACCATACTTTCTTTTCTCCACCTGCCCGCAGGTCCAGCAAATCATGCAGATGGTGGCGGGCATGCAGAGCGTGCCGCCCGGCAGCCAGCAGCGCACCTGCAACACCGAGGCCGTGCTGTCGGCCTGCTTCAAGGCGTATGAAATCATCCAGTCCTTCTCCTCCAACGCGGCGGCAGCCGTGGCGCCACCCGCGCCGCCGCCGCCGGCGCTGTCGGCCGCTGCAGCCGCGTTCTTTGGCGTGCCGCCCTCGCTGCTGGCGCAGCAGCAGGCGTCAGCGCCGCTGCCGATGGCAGCGCCTGCAGCGAGCGTGGGCGCGGGGCTGATGCCTGCAGGCATGCCACTGCCAGCGCCGGCGCCGGCGCCGGCACCTTTGGATGCCAGCACCGCGGTCGCCGCTCTGTACGGCATGCCCCCCGCCATGCAGCAGCATGCGGCGGCGGTGCAGGCGGCGGCGCTGCAGGCGGCGGCCATCACCGGCGCCCCCGGCAACGGGGCAGCAGCGGCCGCCTATTACCAGCAAGTCATGGCCCTGCAGCAGGAGCAGCAGCAGCAGCAGCTTGCGGCCCTGCTGCAGCAGCAGCAGCAGCAGGCGGTGTCGCTGGCAGCTGCACAAGTCGGCAAGGGGCCCCAGCTGCCGCCGCCGCTGTCGCTGCTGTTCCCGCAAGGCGCGCAGCTGCCGCCGCCCCTCCCCGGTCTGGCGCTGCCGCTGCCCGCCGGCGTTGGAAGGCAGCAGGCGGCCTGCACCCCGCCTGTGTCACTCCAGGGGCTGCTGCCGCCGGTCGCCCCCGCCCAGCTCAGTCTACCCTAGCTCTGGAACCACCTGAGAGCCAGCCATAATTGAAAGCACCAATGCCCAGGCGGGCAGCCGGGCTGCGCCGCTCCTGCCTGCTGCTCACTAAAGTGGCGCCCCCGCCGCGGCCCGGCCCCCCCTAGGGAGAGGAGGGGGCACCTGAGCCCTGCCGACGGGGGCCACCCAAGCCTCCCCCCCTCCTCATCCTCAGCGCATCAACAGATGACCATTTCGTCCTCTTCCTTCTTTCACGCTTTCATGCACATGCCCGAAATGTGCCCTCAGATCCTTTCTTCCCTGCCCTTTCGTTTTTCATCCGCCACACCGCGCGCTGCGCCTTCTGTGGCGTGCCCCTGTCTTCAATGCACGTGTCCTCGATTCGCTGCTCTCCACCCCGGTTCATTTGGTTGCGTGCTGCGCATGATTTGATTGCGCGCCGGGCCGCCCACGCGCATGCCTGCATGTGAGCCGCAATCGGCCGCGCCCTGGCACCCCCTCTCCTTTCCTCCCTGCTGCGTCTCGGCCCCTCCACGCCCCCGCCTTGCCACCCGCCACCCTGCCTTTTCCCCTTGCCCCCTCCCTTCCCCTGTGTGCCTCTGAGATCTCTCTGCGTCGGTTGTTTGCTGCAAGGCGGGCGCTGCCGCCTGCAGTCCCCCCCGGTGATGCTGATGCTGCCAGCTGCCCCAAAGCATCCCACCAGCAACCCGTCTCCTTGACACCCACCCCTCATCCTCAACCCCCCTTGGTTTTCCCAGGTCCCATCTCTCTGTCTCGCTTTGCCTCTTCCCCTTCCCCGCCCTCCCCCGAGGTCTTCCCACAGAAACCCTTCCCCTGAACCTTTGTATGTCGGCCTTGCGCCGACCGCTGCAGCCCTGAAGCTCCGCCCACCACCATGTGTCGGGGTGTGCTGCGGGTGCGCCCCCACCAATGAACGAAAGTCCCACCTCCTTGCCTTCGTCTCGCCACGCCACGTGCGCCATCTTACACGCATACCCTCTTTTTTCCCGAGCCCGAGTGCCGCGGCCCGCCAGCTGTGCACTCGAGGGAAGGCCCCTGCTGCCCACCACGCAGCCCTCAGCCCAGCCTGCCTCGTTTTGCACACCCCCGTTTTTTATGAACCACCGCTGCCATCCTCCTCTGCTGCCACATGTACCCCACTCCCAATGCAACAGAATTGATTTCCAACCAGGGCAGAGCGGGCAACAACCGGGCGAAAGTAGTGGCGGGGGGCATGCCCGGGCAGAGCAAGTCTGTCGACGGGCAAAGCATGATGGGAGGCAAGAGGGCAGCAGTGCAAGCCTGCTTGGGAGCAGCGGGAGGAGGCCCCACAGCGAGCTGGCGGGGACTGGTATGGTGCACACAACCTAGCATGAGGGCAGCCCAGCCCAGGCGCCACCCGGATCAGGTCAGGCCAACCGCAGGCGCTTCCAGGGCGCCCCGCCCACGGGCACCGCGGCAGCGTAGGCCGCCTGCCAGCCCGAGGTGCTGCCGGGGGCAAATGCGTCTGGCTGTAGCTCGGCGGTGGCGCAGCTGTTATCGGATGCCGCGTAGGCCTTATCGTACTCCCAGCCGAGCGGGCGGCCTGAAGGCGGCGGGGGGGTGGGGGGCACAGCAGGCCAAATGAAGGGAGCAGGATGGAGAGGTGCGAGGGTGAGGGCGGGGTGGGAGTGGGTGGGAGCACGGCACAGGCCATCCCTATACAAGTCCGGCCCAGGGGGGATGCACCTGAAGGCAGCATGTGCTTCTCGCGCTGCCCATGCGGCCTGTTTGCTGCCAACTGCCCCCCTGGGAGCCACACAACCTGCAGGCTTGTGTGAGCCGCCTCCGCTGCGGATGCACTCACTAAACACGCTCCTACCTGTCAGCACATCCCGGGTATCGTCGTACGCCCCCCCCTCGTCCTTGCCGCCAGCCCCCGGCGGCAGCCCCAGCGCAGCGCTGCGCTCCGCCTCCCACCACTGCTGCACTCCGCCGTCCGCCTCCCCCCCGCCGCCGCCGCCGCCGCTGCAGTCGCTGTCGCCGCCGCCGCCCCAGGCCCCCCAGTCGAGGGAGGCCACGTGCGGCGGGAGAGGCACCCCGTCGCCGACGCCTTCCCCCATCTCTGCTGCCGCTAGCACCACCTGCCGCCGCTGTATGAGCTCGGGCAGCCCCTCTCTGCTGCCGCCGCTGCCGCCGGCGCGCCAGCCTGGCAGCAGCCCCAGCTGCGCAGCGGCATGCAGCAGCGACGCCGGGCTCTCGCCCGCATGTTGCTGCTGCTGCTGTTCCCCAGCTTCCTGCTGCTGCTGCGCCTGCTGTGCCTGCTTCTGCCGCTGCTGCTCCCACAGCGTCTGGATGCGGTTCAGGAGAGGGCTACCTGAGGAGTGCTGCTTCCTCAGGTGCTCAAAAGCGGCTGCCACGTCAGACCAGCTGGCGGCAGGTGCGGGCGGCTGGCTCACCAGCGTCCAAGCACCCGCATACCCGGGCAGGCCAGCTGCCGGCGCTGCCGCGGCCTCGCCGCCGCCCTCTGCGCCGCTGTCCTCGGCCGCCTGCCGGGCCTTGGAAAATGCCTCCTCTGCAGATCGTGGAGAGCGGTAGGGGTTTACAAGGGTATTGAGTCGTGAAGCGGTGAGTTGGAACTAGCTGACCGGCTTGGTGAATGCTCTGCGTGCAAAGACGGGGTGTGTCATGGGGTGTGTCATGGGGTGTGCCGATGCAGGTCACTTGATGGTGCTGAGTTGGCTTTGGATGACGCTCATGCGGACAAGGCCTGTGCAGAAGTGCCCACAGGCGCACATGCCGGCGCTGAGCGGTGCAGTGCAGCGCATGCAGCAGTGGCAAGGAGGGGCAGGCAGGCAGGCAGGCGGGTTGCACCGCACCGCACCGCCCAGCCCAGCCCAGCCCAGCGCGGCCCAGCCCAGCGCGGCACAGCACAGCGCGGCACAGCACAGCGCGGCACAGCACAGCGCAGCACAGCACAGCAGGCACAGCACAGCATGCACAGCGGCACAACACAGCACAGCACAGCAGGCACAGCAGCACTCACGCAGGCTCCTCAGCAGGGTGATGACCTCTTGCAACGGTTGCAGTTGCTGCAGGGGACGGGTGGCAGAACCAGAGGGATGTATCAACGCGGGTGCACAGGGGTTATGGTAGGCCTTCAAGTCAGCAAAGACTGCACGCTGTGCAGACGGGGACAGCTACAACCACAGGCCCCACGTCCCAGATTAGGGTAGGCCATGCAATCAGCAAAGACTGCAAGCTGCACAGAAAGGAAGCCACCCACAACACACACACACACACACACACACACACGGCCCCCTACCTGCAGCAGGACCAGCGAGTTGTTGGGCTGCTTGGAGCGGTGCAGCTGGTTGAGGATGCGGATGAGCTGCGGGGGGAGGGGGTTGGGGTATGGGTAGAATAGGGCTTGGGGTTTAGGTTGCCCTAAAATGACAGAACGGTGCAGCTGGTTCAGGATGCGGATGAGCTGCGGGGGAGGGAGGGGTGATGTACACATAAACTGTAGGTGAGAGGTGAGTCCTGTCGATAGGACGGCATCCGTTGCAAACCATGCAGATCCGTGCTGAGCAGAACAAGTTGAGGTGCGGGTGTGTCGGATGCGGGCTGGGTCTGATACGATTCAGCAGCAGGGCAGGGCAGGGAGGGGGCTGCCCAGGGAGGGAAGAGGCAGTTGGACAGCGCACAGAGGTGAAGCAGGCGGGTGGTGCGGCCAGCCGGCCCCAGGCCTGCCAGCCTGGCCCACCCCAGGCCCACCAGGCACACCCTCCGACAACCCGGAAGCACTAATGCTGTAGATTTGCTCACAACCGAAACCAGCGCCCCACCTGGTGCACGCCGCCCACCAGGCGCCAGAAGGAGCGGTAGAACTGCTGGTCTGCGGCGCGGGGCGGAGCGTAGAGAGAGAGAGGGAGACGTGAGCCTAGGGCACTGCACACAGTTATTCCACATACAGTCGGAGGCTTGGCGCTGTGCACACTATTGAGGCACTATGCCTGGCAGGGTGCCATTGGGGATGAACAAGCGACTTTGCCGTTAGAGCATGTGAGGCGGTCCTGAGAGCAGGCGGCACGGATCACAGTGCTACTGGATAAGCAAGCGAGCTCAATGTGTGTGGGGCACCTGAGAGCAGGCAGCACCGACTGACTGCCATGCACAGTGCTGCAGGAGCAGCAAGTGACCTGAAAATCAATCCATGCATGGCGCACCTGAGAGGAGCCGGATGCCGGGCAGGCAGTCTGTGCTGGCATTCTGTTCGGCGGTGAACCGCTGGGCAGCCGCCGAGGCGGGGGTGGGAGGCAGGCCGGGCTCCGTCGCGCCGCCGGCAGGCTTGGCGGGGGCGGGGCCCCGCTGCTTAAGCTCCACCCAAGTCAGAAGGCAGCTGCAATGGTAGAAACATGCAAACAAAGCATTGACAGGTGTCACAGGGGGCAGCTGCAGAGTGTGGAGTTAGGTGCGTGGCACACAGGCAGGCGGGGGAGGGGGCAGGCGGGTTTGGTGGGAGGCGGCGGGGGCGGGAAGCTGCAACGAGATGCAGCCCGATGGGTGCAACGGTTACTGCCCCAGTAGACAAAAGAATAGTAGTGGCACCAGTGACACCGTGTGAACGCTACAATGTTATGTAAGCTCACTGTAACAGCTCACCGTCTGAGGAAGGTGGCAACTGCCCAATTGACAGATGAAGCCATGCACCAATGGCATCATTCAAGCAACCGAAACAGAAGCTCACCGTCCAAGGTAGGTGGCGAACTGGGAGGCCCAGAGGGCCCAGTAGCGGGCCGGCAGGATTTTGAGCATCGCCAGGCGCAGTTCAGTGTTGTAGGGCACAGTGCCCTGCATTGCAAAGAGGGTAAAGAACTGGTCAGGAGCCGGAATGATCTTGTTGCATTGCCACGCACAGCTCCGTGTTCTAAGGCACAGTCCCCTGCACGCATTCCACGAGGTGGCGGGGTGGTCAGGGGATGCGTGGGGCGCTCCCTGAGCAGTTTCCACGTTACATCCATCCAGGTACCCTTGCGCCGAACGCCCCGCCAACAACCGCATGCCCACCCCACACAACCTCCCTCTGCCGCAGAGCCCGCTTTGGCAGCAGCAGCTGCTGCGAGGTGCTGGTCACACACGCCAAAAGCTTGTGGACACCCGTGCTTTGGCCGCTGCGCCCGCCGCCACCAGACGCCCACAAAAACAAAAGTGACAAATCTCTCTTGCGGGCAGGCCCGGCAACCCCTTGCCCTGCCGCCACCCCCACCCTGCCAGTAGCACCCACCTTGGCAGCAGCGGCCGCAAGGATGGCCTTATCGGGCAGGTGCTGGTCAAACACATCGGCCGCCGTGCTGACCCACTCCCGGGCAGCAGCATCCGCCTGCACCGCAGCCGCCGCCCAGTCGTCCGCGGCGGCGGGGTGGCCCGCGGCAGCGGCTGACAGCAGGCTGGACTTGAGGCGCGCCCAGCCGGTGATGAGGCGGGGCCTACAGGGGAAGCAAAGTCAGCTCTAGTTGTTCTTAAAAAGTTCTTAAAAAACAGCACGTGGCAGCGAGCAGCTGACAGGAGGGCGGATTTGATCAGGGTCCAGCGGGTGATGAAGCAGGGGCCGGCCAGAGGCAAGGAGGCAGCGCACTGCGTTGTCCCCTTTCCACTCGTGCTCACCTGGCCTCTGAGCGTGCGGCGGTGACGGCTGCGTCCACCAGCTGCTGAGTCAGCTGCAGGCGGGGGCGGGGGCACCATGAACCGGCAGGGCGAGCTCATCAGGCAGGCAGGCAGTCAGGCAGGCAGGCAGAGATTCCCCGTGTCCTGGTGCTGACAGCAGCGCTGTCAGCGGTTCGAGAGCATAGATGGGAGTGAGGGAAAGCACCCATTGAGACCCGCCCTGGAAACCTCAGGCACTTGCCTGCAAGCTCTGCCGGCCCAAACTCCTTGACCCTCACTACATCCAGGCCCAAGCCCCCAATTGCCACCTACAAATGTAACCCCACGCGGCTTGCCTGCAGTTCCTGGTGCCCCCACTGTCGGCAAGCGGAGCCCACGGCGGCGGTGAGGTCCCACTGGCAGCAGCTGCTGCCAGCTACCAGCAGCGCATAGCAGCACCTGCGAAGAGCAGTTGGCGGGGTGAGCGTCCCAGCTGCAGGGCTGAGGCAAGCGGGAGGCAGGCAGGCAGGCAGGCAGGCGGGCAGCGGCGGCAGGCGAGGTCGCCATGCCACAGAGCCGCCACCGCTGCCGCCCCAAGCTCCATCTCACACACCCTAACCCAGAGACTGTTGCAGTGCTCCCGCACTCACCGCTTCCCCACTTCCAGCATGAAAGCTCCGACCTCGAAAGACCGGCTGGGCTGTTCCAGCAGCGGCAGCAGCAGCAGGGAGGAGGCGCCGGGCGTCGCGACAGCAGCAAACAGGCTGTTGGGCGAGACTGCCACGCCCGGCTGCTGCGCCGCCGCCGGCAACGCGTCTGCCGCTCCCGCCGCCGCCTGTGGGTGCTGCAGCGGCGGCAGCCGCAGTGCCACCTGCACCGGCGTGCGCCCCTGCAGCAGGCTGCTGGTGCCGCTGCCGTCGCCTGCCACCCTGCTGGCCAGGCACAGCAGGCGCTGTGCTGCGGGCAGCAGGACCACAGCAGACGCGCCATCCTGGCAGGCCGCCGCCGCCGCTGCCGAAAGGTGCTCAGGATCCAGAGGGGCAGAGATGCCCGCCTGCACCTGCCACATGTGCAGCCCCGCTGCGCCGCTGGCACCGCCGCCCGCGCCCTGGCCACCGCTGCTGCTGCTGCTGCTGCAGGTCAGCACCGTGGCATGAGTGCCCGCCACGCCGCTGGAAGTCAGCAGCACACGCGTGCTGCCGCCGGTGCCGGCCTGCCCCGGCAGGAAGGCCAGGCTCAGAGTGGCGGCTCCCGAGGGGGCCGCCGAGTGGGGGACCACCAGGCGAGCCACCCTTTGGTGCTGCTGCGGCTGCTGCTGGGGCTGCTGCGGGGGGCTGCCTGTGCGGGCAACCAGCGGTGCCGGGGGTCCTGCCACCTCAAAAAGGAGCACAGGGCCGTCTGCTGCCGCTGTGGTCGCTGCCGCTACCAGCAACCCTCCGCTGTCGCCGGCCGCTGCCACATCCGCCAACCGCAGGGAGCGAGCCGAGGTGACGGGCAGCTGCACCGGCTGCGCCAGTTTCCACTCGCCCGCGCTGCGCCCACTGCTGCACGCCAGCATCAGCTGGCCCATGCTGGTCACCGCAGCAAAGCAGAGCAGGCCGGGGCGCAGCCAGTGCAGGGGCGGCTGCGGCTGCTGCTGGTGCGTCGGCGGGGCGGCGTCGCCGGCGGGCGCCGGCGGCTGGGGAGGGGCAAAGGCCTGCTCGATGCCCCGCTGCCGGTAGTGTGCCACAACCTCGGCAGCTGTCATGGGCCTGCGCAGCAGGGCGGGGTGGGGAAAGCAGTGAAATGGTTATGGTCACATGGGGGCGGAGATGGGGAGATGGCTGCGAATCAGGCAGAGGCCAGCCAGGCAGCAGAAGAGCACACGGGAGAGGCGGCTGGGCGGGAGGGCGGGGGACCTGCCACGCAGCTTCAACAGCCTCCCACTCTGCTTTGTTCTACTCTGCTCACTCCCCCCAGCTTGCCCACCACACACACCAGCATCCCACCGCCAGCACCCCACCCACCGGTCAGCGAAGGGAGGCGCCGCCGCCACGTTCCAGCCAGCTGCCCCCGTGACAGGTGGCGCCACAAAGCGGCAGCACAGCAGCTGTGCAGTGGGGCCCTCGCTGCCCTGCTGCTGCTGCTGCTGCTGCTGGCCCCGAGCACTGCCAGCATCTAGGTGGTCTATGGCCGGCAGGGGCGCCATTGACAGCTCCTCGGAAAGGCTGGTGGGCCGCAGCAGAGGCAGCGTGAAGGCGTGGCGCCCAAACCAGCGATTCACGCACAGCACAGGCGCCTGCCTGGCCGGCTCCCCCGCTGCCGCCGCTGCCCCGGAGGATGCTGGCTTGCTGCCTGCCGACGGGGCGGGGGCGGGGGGGTCCATCGTCCATGCATACCCCCGCCCCGCCGTGGTCACTGTCAGCAGCAGGCGGCGGCTGCCAGCTGGCGACCATGCCAGCGCTGCCAGCCGCTCGTTGGGAGAGGCAGTGGGCACGTGCGCGACAAAGTGACTCTGCAGGGTAGAGTGAGAAGGGGCAGGGCATGGAGGGGGCCCAAAGGCAGAGAGGGGTTGCTGCCTTTCTTACGCGCCTGTGCGGCAGCCACAGCTGGGCAACTCCCATCAACTGACGCAGGCCCAGCATGCATGCCGCCCATGCAGGAAGTACAGCGGGCACGAGCGGCGGGCAGGCGCAGGCGGGCAGGCAGCACAGGGCGGCGGGATACCTCGGGTGCCTGCGGGTTCAAAATGGCCACTGGAAGGCCAGACGGTCCGCTGCCGCATCTGCTGCCCTCGCCAAACCCCGGCTGCAGCTCCGCCGCCAGCAGGCCGCTGACCCCATCCCAGGCCACATGCCCCCCTAGGCGCTGCCGCCCAGAGAACTGCAGGCGAAGGCTGCCCGGCTCGGAGGTGGCACCCCCGCCGACGGCGGCGGCGCCGTCGGCGCCGCCCAAAACCCTGCCGTCCATCTCTCCCATGAGCCCGCCGTCTGCCCAAGCCATTGGCGCCTTGCCGGGCCTACTGTGGCCTGGAAAGTGGCTGCAACCGTGGGAGGAACACACTCCCAATCCCTTCAATTGCACGGCGGGCAGACAAAAGCTCAGGCCTCGGGCCGTGAGCGCCCGCGGGGCCCTCGCCACGATCCCAAGATCAGGGCAAACCGTTCGCTAGGCCGCACTGTCGGAAGTCATTGGCGGACACGCGTGCCACCGCACATCGCATGCTGCGGGCCACTGCCATCGGCAGCACAGCTCCCACGCGCCAGATACACTGTCGATCCATTTGCCCGTGGCAGCGGCAGGGGCACACGGCAGCCATGTCGATTGCCCCGTTTGTTGCGGGCGCTGCTGGCGCCCTGCTTATCCTCCGACTGCTGTTGGCGGTGATCGCGTTCATCCAAAGCCGCCGGCGCTCCCAACTACGCACGATGATTGTGCTGGGCTCGGGTGGGTGGCGCGCTGTTGCGTTTCTGGTGGTGCAAGCGCTTTGTGAGCTCCGTGAAAGGATCCACAGAAGGGCGGTGACGGGCCTGCAGGCAGCACACGGTGCGTGCAGGGAGGGTTGCTGGGGTGGCACCGCCGCCTGCCGCCAAGTGCAGCCAGTGTAGAAGCAGGGACACACCGCACGAGCCCGCCCAGGGAAGCTGCCTGCTGCCTGCCATCCTCCCTCCTCCCTGCAGGCGGGCATACGGCGGAGATGATGGCTCTGCTGGCGGGGTTCGACCTGTCTGTCTACCGCCCCCGCTGCTACGTGGTGGCCGCGACCGACGACCACAGCGGGCACAAGGCGGCAGCTTTCGAGGCGGCTGCAGCGGCAGCAGCTGCCACTCCAGCAGATGAGGAGGCCCCTGGGTCAGCCCGCAAGCGTTCGCCTAGCAAGCGCATCGGCACGCCGGCCGGAAAAGCGGCGGCGGGGCAGCAGGCGGTGCGGCGCTCGCCACGCGTCGCCGCGGCATCTGCTAGCCGGGTGCACCAGGAGGCGAGGCGGGCGCTGCCGGGCTCCCGATCTCCAGAGAGCCCAGCCAAGCGGCGCCTGCTGGCAGCAGAGCAGCAGCAGGAGGGGCAGGCATACAGCGTGGCGTCCATCCCGCGCAGCCGGGAGGTGGGGCAGAGCTTTGTGAGCAGCGTGCCCACCACGCTGCGAGCGCTGTGGGCGGCAGGTGCGCAGGGGGTGAGGGGTCTGTGAAGGAGAGAGTGGGCGGGAGCAGCGGGGGTGTGGCCCCTACTGACAGTATGCACCCTGCGTTGCAAGTGGATGTCTGTGCTCTGCTTCCCAGCATTGCTGGAGACCCGACCCGACCGCCTTGATGGCGTCATGCACCCTGCATACGCAAGCACTTGTCACTGCGCCTACTGTCGTGCAGTGCCACGCAGTGCCATCACTGGTGCTGGACCATCAGCGGCTTGATATAATTTTGGTGCCAGATGCAGACTTGCGGCCTCCGGCACCTATATCACATAGTACTCAGCTTGCTCCTCCCCTCCCGCAGTGGCCGTGGTGCTGGACCACCAACCGGACGTCGTCCTGGTCAACGGCCCGGGCACCTGCATCCCCATCGCCGCCGCTGCCTTCCTGCTCAGGTGTGGTGGGTGTGGAGGCAGGGGAGGGCGGTCGTATGGGAGGCGGGCGGGTCGTTTGGGAGGCGGGCAGAGGCGGGAGGAGGCAGCCAGGTGGAAGCTACAGGTACTGGGTGCTGCGCCGGTTGCCGTGCCGCAGTCCGCCCGCCTTGCTGGCTTTGACAAAATGAAAACGTATGTAGAACGCATGGAGCCGAACTGTTCCCAACAGTATAGAGGCCTTTCTCCTCCCCTCACTCCTCACCTTCCCTGGCCTGCCTCACCTTCTTCCCCGCCTGGTCCCTCGGCCCCCGTGCAGGCTGCTGGGCGTGTGCGGCGCGCGGGTGGTGTATGTGGAGAGCATTGCCCGGGTGTACCGACTCTCCCTGTCTGGTGGGTGCGGGCGTGACAGAGGCTGCGGGTGTGGGTGTGGCAAGACTGCGGGTGGTACCAAGGGCTGGTGATACATTGCCTGGTGCCACACAGAGGACACAGCGTGGCTTCAGCCCTGACCTCACCTGTCCGCCCCGCTGGTTCCCGCACACGCCCTCCCTGGCTGCAGGCAAGATTCTGTACCACTCCCGCCTCGCCTCCAAGTTCTTTGTGCAGGTGTGTGGGCGGGGAGGGTGGGGAGCCTCTTTATGTGTTGTGGCCAGCGTGCTGCTGAGTTCCATTTGCCCTGCCGGCCCTGTGGGGTGGATTGTTTGCTGGCTGAGCCCTACCTCAACCGCTTGAGCGCTTGGAATCGGTACGGCACTGCCGGGTCCTTGCAGCCCGCCTGCCTGCCCCACTCTCCCCCCTGCCCACCCTCTCCCACCATCACCCTCATCCTCACTTTCCTCCTACCGTCGTCCTCGCTGTGCAGTGGGAGGAGCTGCAGGAGCGCTACCCCCGGGCCGTTTATGCCGGGCGGCTGATGTGAGCTGGGCCCGACGTGAGAATCGCCCACGAGCAGCGGACGGGTCCCAGAGAAGCACCAACAGAGCGCCTGCCTGCACCCATCAGTGCTAAAGTTTCATCCTTCATCCCGTGTGCCTTGTCTTCGTCTTTCATGAGTGTCTCGCAATCACACCTGTCAATTGCCATTGGAAGTGCCCGCTTTGGGTCACCGCAGACTGAGTGGCACTGCTGCTGGAACGGTTGAGGCACCTCACCCGTGTGCACTCTGCCCAGCATTCAGTGTGTCAGGCAGGCCAGAAGAAGGATGGAATGACCCGTGTTACCACGAGTACCAGAGGCACGTACCTTCTGAGTGATGGAAAGCAGGCAAGCAAGGTCTGCCCTGCAGCTCCGCCCTCGGGTTGCGGCGAGCTGCCCGCCTGGCGGCAGCCTGGCAGCGCTTCCACGGGGACTTGCAGGCCTCGAAGCGCGTACTCTGGCCAGATCAGCACACCCTTCTCCAGACCTGGGCGTCCGCGCCTGCCACAAACCAGCAGCAGCGTCTCGGCGGAATGCAGCTCCGCGCGGCCTTCACCCACGCGCCCTGCGCGCCGCCCGCACGGAGGCAGATCTCGGGCAATGCGCGCAGGCCGGCAGGACTGGCGGTGCATGCGTCCGCCAGCTCGACACAGGTGCAGGCGGTGGCGGCTGGCGCCCCCAGCGTCTTCCATTACACGCAGCTAGAGCTGGAGACCAAGCCGGGCATCCACATCGTCGACATCACGCCTCAGGTAAGGCAGCACGCTCACTCAATTGCTGGGCTGTGGAAGCGTGAACAGGAGACAGCTGGGAGCCCTGGTGCTGGCCTGCACTGCCTGCTGTCTGCTGCCCCCCACGCTGCTGCCCGCTGCCTCCCATGCCTGCCTCTCATGCCACGGTGCGGACCATGGGGATTTGTCGGGTATGATTTGGAGCACACTACGTACAGGCTGACAACAGTTGAACACATCCAGCAAATGTGCGTGCCTTGTGCAACTCTTGGACACCAACACTGACACGTGGCACCTGTCCACACACCTACCCCTTCCAGATCCGTGCCGAGGTGGAGCGGCTGGGTGTGGGGGAGGGGTTTGTGAACGTGCTCAGCCGGCACACCACCACGGCGGTGACGATCAACGAGTGCGAGGTGCGGCTGCTGGACGACATCCGACAGGTGGGTGCAGCCGCATGGCTACGGCAGCATAGGAGCCGCACCGAGCATGACAGCTGACTAGTTGATGCCTCTAGCAATTCCGCACAACACTAAGCAAACCACCACATCCGCCTGCCCCGCAGCTCTTGCACAAGCTGGCTGGCTGCAGCGAGCTTGCAAAGTACTCAGCAACCGGATGTTAGTTCACTGTTTTCTGTGTATTTCCTTGCCTGCCCGGCAGTTCCTGCACAAGCTGGCTCCCCCCCAGGAGCCGTACCTGCACAACGACCTGCACTACCGGGAGGCGCCACCCAACTGGCCCGGCGGCTGGGAGGCGTGGTGAGTGAGGTTAGGTCACGGGGGAGGCTGGTGGTGATGGGCGGGGGCCCTGGGCATCGCCCTGCGCTGTGCAGGCGCGCTCCTGAAGGCGCGGCTTGCATTGGTTTGCTGCATGGACAAGCTAGTTTGGTGTGCTGCCTGGTTGCCGCCCCGACCCCCCGGGGGTCTGGCCCTGGCGATGACTGTTCCCATGCTGCCTGCCTGCGCTGCACCCGCCAATTTGCTTGCCGGGCCGCAGAGCACACTCTCCACGTGCTCTGTTGGTGCTGGGAACTATTTACATTGAAGACCGTCCATCAACCCACCCGTGTTATATGATTCGCCTGCAGGGCTGCGCAGGAGCCCCAGAATGCGCACTCCCACCTGCTGTCCATGATGCTGGGCAACTCCGAGACCATACCTGTGACGGGCGGCCAGCTGGCGCTGGGCACCTGGCAGGTGGGTGGGCGGTGCTTGGGTGGTTGTTGTTATTAGTCCCTGCTGTCTGCTTACTTGCCGTCGCGCCTCGATGCCTGCTGCGTGCCCCGCCTTCCAGCGCAGCGCTGTGATTCTGCTGCCTCCCGCCCCCTCCCCTCCCCCCTGCAGTCGGTGCTGCTTGTTGAGCTGGACGGCGCCCGCAAGCGAACGGTGGGCGTGCAGGTGGTGGGCACACAGGCGCCGGCACAGCAGGCCTGAGGCCCGTCAAGCCAACGGGACAGGTGCTGCAGCCTGTTCCAAAGGTACCAAGGCGCAGCAGCGGGGTTGAAGGTGTGTGCCCCAGATGTGAGAACAGTTACGGCGCCTTGCCAGTACCCCCCTGTATCCCTTCCTTGAACTTGTGCCCTTTCCCCCTGCGACCTGCTTTTCTTCCCAGCTGATTCTGACCATTTCATGTCATCATCGTAATTCGCAACCTCTAAGCAGCAGCAAAGCCAAGATCCCGGTGCATGCAGTTAATGGGCAGTCAAAAGGATACAGCAGTCCACGGCGGGCTGGCCTTGAGCCCCAAATGTGCCGCTGACACACACTGCCCTGAGGGGCAGGGGCCGCTCAAGCCAGGCCCAGTGCCGCCCGCAGCTTCCCCCCATCCAGCGTGGCTGCCTGCCGCACCGCACGGTCCAGCCCCCGGCAGCTGCTCACATCCAACTCCAGGCGGCTTTTGCTGCTGCTGCTGCTTCCAGCACGCCCGCCGCTGCTGTTGCCACTGAGGGCCTGCCCGCTGCCTGCGGCAACAGCTGCGGCAGCGGTGGCTGCGTGCTGGTCTGATGCAAGCAGCAGCTGCCGCACGCCGTCTGTAGTGACGGCAGTGCCTGCAACCCAAAAGAGGGCGAGGAAGACACTGGGCATCAGACCAGAGAAGGAATGGAAAGCAGCACGCCACCAGTCGTGACGGCACTGCCGGCCGGCGCTTCAGGGAAAAACAGGGCCTGGCCCTTGTTGCGGCCTGGCCCTTGTTGCAGCCTGGCATGAGAGCCGGTTGGGAGCTTACACCCGCCCGGTAGTGCACAGCAGCAGCCAGCATGAGGCACCTGCCAGGCCACCTATCAGGCCTGCTCCCTCAGCTGCCAGGCCAGCTGCCCGCACCTCCCAGCCCCACTGCCCGTTCCTCCCAGGCCACCTGCCAGCCCCACTGCCAGCACCTGCCAGGCTGACTGCGCGCAGGCGTGAGCAGCGCGCCAGTGCGGCTGCGGCGGCGTCTGTGATGCGTGCGCCGCCCCAGCTGAGGTCTATGGTCTCGAGGGTGGCCCCAAACCTGTGGCAGGGGTTTGAAGGCATAGGTTTAGATGTTCGGGTTTAGGCACCCTCAAAAAATAAACCCGTCTCTAGGGTGGCCCCAAACCTGTGGCAGGGGAGTCCCGCCAAACTTGTGTGAGGAATGTGTGTCTACTGCACTGCCAACCAAACTGGCCTGGCCTGGCCAGCTGTGAGCCTCTGGAGGTGCCGCGACATGGCACCCCACCCTGCCTGCCCATCAAACACACAAGCTGGCCCAACTCACCTGCTTCTAAAACACACGCTGCCCAACCCTTCCTGTCCACATAACACACACTGGCCCGCCCCACCTGTCCACCAGGAAGGCGACGGCCTCGTCGCAGCAGGCGCCGCTGCGGGCGAGGAGCGCGACCTTCAGCGGCGCGGCTGCAGGTATGGGCAAGGGTCCAACAGGTTTAATAGTTGGCCATCAGCAGAATCAGGAACGGCACTGGAGAACAGTGTATGCGCCATGCACTTGCACGGTGTGCCCGCTCAGCTCCTGCCAGCCCAGCCTGCCTGCTGCCCACCCGCCATACATCACGCGAGCTCCCCTCCCCCGTGCCCACCACCCACCTGGGTGCACCGCCGTGCCCAGGCAGTTGGCCGACAGCCGCTCGCAGCCGCACACATCCAGCTCCTCCAACAGCGGGGAGTGCGCCAGCAGGCTGCGGGATGGGCAGGGGTGGGGGTGGGCGGGGGGGTATCTGACCGTGTAGGTGTGAGAGGCACAGGCCGACGTGAGCCGCTGCGCTCTTTTGCCCCCTGCAGTCCTGGCCCACCGCATGAGGCAGCCGATGTTGCTCTTGGTGACGCCCACAAACAAACCCATGATGAATCAGAACAGTCGCGCTTCTGGCTACAGGACTGGCTGTACGGCAGGCGTCGTTGCCCACAAAGAGTGCCTCAAGCTGTCAAACCCCCTGGCTACACTACACTACACACTTGTCTGCACGTTCTAACTTTACCGCGTGAGGCAGGCGTCGTTGACGTTGGTGGCACCCGTGCCCAGCCCCGCCATGTCAGGATTCGACTTGGCGGCCACCTGCATTCAAGATTTTGGGGGCTCATCAGAGAGACGTGGACAGTACAAGCAGCAATGTCGGGCTTACACTTGATGGCCACCTGGGCAGGGAGAAGGGAGGGGGTGGAAAAGACACATGGGATGCAGGGCACAGCGGCCTGAGGTGGTGCCAGCAGTGCAAGACGTGCACCACCGCCCAGCTGCCAATGGCCACAACGCAAGCGGCCCAGCGCACGCACACTATTCCCCTTTTCCAGCACCGTTTTCAGTACAGAACAGTGTTCAGGCCAACCCGCACCTGGCAGACAGTGAGCCGCGGGAAGCCGGGGGGAGGGGCTCCCTCGGGAAGGGAGCTGGGCGTGAGGTTGAAGGTCCAGCCAGAGGCGCCGCACAGGCCGTTCAAACGCAGCTGCTGCAGGCCCGGGCAGCTGCAGCGGAGGGAGGGCGGCAGGCGGTGGGGTGAGGGTGCACGACAGGGCAGGGTTGAAGCTGGCAGGAAGAGGGTTGAGGGGTGCACGAGAGGGCAGGGTCGAAGCTGGCAGGGAGTGGGTTTGGGGGTGCAAGAGAGGGCTGGCTGAAGCTGGCAGGCAGTAAATGGGCACAAGCTGAAGCCCACTGACTGGCTTGCCCCCCTGTCTACTGCCCCACCGGCCTCACCTGTACTGCAACCGCTCGATGTTGAGGGCAAAGTCGCTGCGGGCGCCTGCGCAAAGTGGGATGAGCAAACAGAAGTGAAGGGGCGCTAAAGTAAGAAGCGTTGCCTTCATCACATCAAATTCAAGGCGTGCTGGACGCGTTTTTGCTCTGAGCTCCAGTGTTCGTGCCGTGGTGGGAAGTCAACAAAAGGGATGGTTGAATTTTCGAGGCTGGGCAAAATGTTCCGTCTCTGCACAGCTGGCACAGCTGGAAGACAAGGGGGCACCCCACCTACCCGCATACCTGCACCCTCCCCTCTCCACCCAGCACCCTGCCAGCCTGCCTGCCTGCCACCACCACTTGCTCCCCTGCTGGTTTGGCTCATGGCACAACCCGCACCTGCCGACTGCGAGAGGTTGAGGACCGTGAGGGCGGCCAGCAGCGGGCGCCCCTGCTCCACGCTGGCCTCTGTCAGCGCGCGCAACCCCTGGTGGGTCAGCAGCGGGCACCCCTCGATCACCAGCTCCTGCACACACAGGGACATGTAACGGATGCCGTCAATCAAGTCAGATTTTGCAGTGCAATCCACACACTAATTCAGGTCGGCTCATTCACAAGCACCAGCTCCTGCGGTGAGGCATCACTGCAGGGCGTCACCCAGGGCAGCTTCTGAACCCAGCGGAGGGCGGAAGGATGTAGGACAGTGAAGGGAGTGCAGCAGAGGGCCCCACACCCCAGGCAAAAAAGGGGGGCGGGCGGGGCAGGTGCCACGGGACCCAGCAGGCCATGCAGGCCCCGCAGGCGCTGCCAGGCTGGCGCTGCCACGCAGGCTTCCAGGACCTCACCTCCAGCACGGGGCCGCCTGGGTTGCGCGCCTGCTGGGTGAGCACCTCGCGCACCACCAGGTCCAGCCCAGACACCTTGGGGGAGACCTGCAGTGAGAGAATGAACCGATTGTGACCAAAAGTGACAACAGAGTGTTGATGGCATTGTGTACGCATCTAGCGCACCACCAGGCCCCAGCCCAGACACCTTTGGGGAGACCTGCGGTGAGGGGGAAAGAAACGTTTTTTTGACAGAAAATGACACAGGGATGCGTGAGCACCTAGCGAACCATCTTGGGGGAGACCTGCGGTGTGAGCAATTGCAGTTTTGGATACACCCCACCCAGCAGCGGCGGCAGCAGCACCCAGAGCAGCTGGGTGGGAGCGTCCGGCCCCCCCACCCCCGGCGGGTAGGAGTGGCGAGCATTCAATCACACCTGCGTGAAGGAGAGGTCCAGACGGCGCAGCGGGGCGGTGCTGCCGTTGGGGGCTGCCGGGCGCAGCAGCATGGTGGTCAGGGCTGCCGCCATCCCACGGTCGCTGTACTGGGTGCAGTGCGCCAGAGCCAGGGAGGAGAGGCGGGGGCAGCAGTTGGCCAGGGTCTGCAAACAGACAGGCAGCGGGCGAGCGGGAGGGGGACGGCAAGGGGGGCGGTCAATGGGGGGGCGTGAGGGCAAACCAGGCAGTGGCGGGCAGCGAGCAGCGGGCACGCTGTTGGCAGTGGCGCAGATGTGAGCGTAGAGCGCGCTCAGCCAGACCGCACTGCCCCCATGCCCATCAGCCTGCAAGCATTGCGCTGGGCACGGGCCGGACGGGCAGGCGCTGCAGTACGCGTCAAGCACCCCTTCCCATGCTGCCCGGCCACCAGCCAGTGACAATCAACAACTATTCCCCCCCCACCTGCAGGCCCGCATCCCCCACCCCCGCCACCCCCGACAGGCTCAGCCAGCGCAGGTGGGACCAGCGGGGTGCTGCGCGCGCTATGGCGGCGTCCGTGGGGCGGCACCGCCGCCAGGAGAGGCTGATGTGCTGCCACAGGTCGGGGCAGGCCTCGACGGCTGCCCGCCATGCGCGCGACACACACATGGCTGCGGTTGGGGCAAGGGAGGTATGTGACAGGGTGGGGAAGGGAGGGAAGGACAGGTTGATGTGCTGCCACAAGTCGGGCCTTGGCGGCGGACTGCCAGGCACGCGGGGATGGACGGGACAGCGGGCGGGGCGGGGCAGGAAGGCGGGGCGGGCAGGGCATGAGGAGTGCAGGGCGGGATGGTGGCAGAGGGAGGGTCCCGGTGACTGTGCCAGGCATTTCTCTTTCCTCCTCTACCCGTACTCAATACACTTCTTGGCCCGCACACACACACAGGTGACTGTGCCAGGCATTTCTCGTTCCTCCTCTACCCCGACTCAATACACTTCTTGGCCCGCACACACACACACACACACACACAACCCCTTGCTGCCGCGCCCGCCCTGCCCCATGTCCGCATACCTGCCGCAGCGGTGGGGATGGCGCCGCCGGCAGCGGGCGCACAGGCCAGCCGCAGGACATTGCACAGCACGTCGTGAGGCAGGTCCAGGGCCGGGCCGTGGTATGGCTGCGAGCTGCCGTCTGGCCGTGCTGTGCCCGCCGCTGCTGAGCTGCCTGCCCCGGCGCTGCCACCGGCATGTGCTTGCTGCTGCTGAAGCTGCCGGCGGCGCTGCGCCAGCGGCACATCGTCCTCCCCCTGCTGGGCAGCTCCTGCTGCTCGCTGGCGGCCCGGCCGCCTGCTGGTGCCAGCAGCCCCGCTGCTGCCGCCGCTGGGGCGATAATCCTCATCCTCGGAGCTGCCCGCCAGCTCGATGCCCAGCAGCCCCACCATCCTGGGGCGCCGCTTGCGCTTGGGCGGGGTGCCCTTCTTCGATTTTGGTGCCATTGGCAGTGCTGGCAGTGCCTGCGAGACGAGTCAGAGCGAGGTGAGGCCCTGCGGAGCAGGTGGCACATTGAGTGAGGTTGGCGGCAGCGGCGACCGGCGGCGGCACTGGCGGGCGGTGGTGGGTGCAAACTTTAAGCGGGTGAACAGGTCTGTGATGATCTGCAGAGCTTACAAAGCCGTCTCGGGACTCACCTGGGGTGCTCAGCCTCGCGGCAAGCGGCAGGGCAGAGGGAAGGGTTGCTGGCAGGGTTTGTGGAAGCGTTGCCGCCTCTGCTCCAATCCCGAGACTTGCATACCAAAACCAAGGTCTGATGGCGGTGGGTGGAGCCTTCAACACGACGGGGCCTGCATGGGACCTGTGCTGTGCTTCCTGCTGCGCCTCTGCCAGTTTTCTTGCTCATTTGCTCACCCGCTGCTTGTCTTTGTTTGCCCATAGCGTCGCCTAATCCTGGTGCCCCAGCCGCCGTCCCTCGCTCCGCCGCTGAAGTAGTTCGATCGACGGCAGCAAGAATGGTGAGTTGCCAGGCTACCGCCGGCTGGGGACCTGGGGCGGGACAGTTGACCAGCCGGCCGCAGGTAGCCGGGCACAGGCAGCGCAGGCCGCGTCGATTTGCATTCAAACTGGGCGCTCAGGACGAGCCAGCCTCTCAGCGCGCCCTGCCTATCCAATCGGCGCGGTCCAGCGCCAGGCGCCGCTGCAGCCTCAGCGGCGTGCCCTGCTGCCGTGCACCCCGCCTCCCGCCGCTTGCGGCACAACGTTGACCGCCGCAACGCCCTCCGCCACCGCCTGCAGGCCACCGGCATTTCAGCGCAGAGCTACCGCAAGGCGGTGACCACCGCGCGCCGCGACAAGAAGGCGGGCAGCGGCCCCAAGGGCCTGACGGAGGAGCAGAAGCAGGAGATCCGCGAGGCCTTTGACCTGTTTGACACCGATGGCTCCGGCACCATTGACGCCAAGGTGCGGCCCTGCGGCGAGTGCCTGGCATATGTTCCGAGTGCGGGGTGGGTGCAGGGGGCTTTGGGCTGATGGGACCCAAGCAGCACCACCTGCAAGCCATGGCCCGTGGTAAGCGCCAGCACCCACGTGCCGGCCCTGCCCGCACCTCTCCCGCCCTCCGCTGCAAGCACCACCTCACCCTCCCGCTCCCCCCTCTTCTTTTCCCTCTCCCTGTGCAGGAGCTCAAGGTGGCCATGCGCGCGCTGGGCTTTGAGCCCAAGAAGGAGGAGATCAAGAAGATGATTGCCGACATCGACAAGGACGGATCCGGCACCATCGACTTTGACGAGTTCCTGCAGGTCGGTACTGAGGGTGCTGGCCGGGTGGTGCAGGTGGTTGAGCAGGGAAGAGGCATCTGTGGCTTGGGGGCAACCAGTGGTCTGGAGGGACAGGTTCGAGGCGGGCGGCAGCAAGGTCTGCTCCTTGCGCCCCTATCCCGTCTGCTTGTGCGGCATGCTGTGCTGTGCCACGCCTGCCCTGCCAAGCCTCATCCCCTTCCATATCCGCAGATGATGACTGCCAAGATGGGCGAGCGCGACAGCCGCGAGGAGATCCTGAAGGCCTTCCGGTGAGCGGGGTGTTGGGGCTGGGAGGGTGACCAGGCAGGACGAGAGTGCCTGTGCCCTCTGCAGATGTCCCTTGCCTGCCCCTTTGAGGCTTCCTGCCTCTTTGGGCCCCCAGCTCTGCCGTGTGACTCACTGTCCTGCCCTCTTCCTACCGCCCCGTTACAGCCTGTTTGACGACGATGAGACGGGCAAGATCTCCTTCAAGAACCTGAAGCGTGTGGCCAAGGAGCTGGGGGAGAACATCAGCGACGAGGAGCTGCAGGAGATGATTGACGGTGGGTGGGGAGGCTGGGGGGCAGGGTGGAGGCAGGCACAGGCAGTGCAGGCGGGTGGGGCAGCGAGGGGATGTAGCGAGGTGATCTGTGCTTGCCAGGCCCACAAACAGGCTCACCTGGGCCTCCTCTCTGGCTCCCCTCTCCTTCCTGCAGAGGCGGACCGCGACGGTGACGGCGAGGTGAACGAGGAGGAGTTCTTCAGGTGCGGGGGGCAGGGGGCTGCACTGGTGGAGCATTCTGGAGGTGCGCCCTCCACTGTGTTGGCAGCGCAACCGCCCGCCGGCTTTGTGCAGTTCTCACGAACTCCATCTTGCCCGTGCGCTGCTCCTGCAGGATCATGAAGAAGACCTCCCTGTTCGGCTGAGCGCTGCACAGCGGAGGGCCAGGGAGGCCCCCATAGACCGCCGCCCTAAGCTGTGCGGCAGCAGGGGGATGCGGTGCCGCCGCAAGCGCAGCGCCCGTCCCCGCCAGCCTCCCCTGCCCTGCCCTCCCCTCTGTACACTCCTCCTGCTAGCACACTGTTATCCCTTTGACTACCCTGTAGGCTAGGCAGCCAGTTCCCTTTGCTTTCCTCTCTGTTAGCTCACTGTACTCTAGGCAGCTTTCTAGGCTCTCCTGCTTCCTCTCCCGCGCTCCCCCTCACCTGTCAACGCCACCGTCCTGCCCGCCAATCCCAACCTCCTCTCCTTAGGACCACAGCTAACTCTGAGCGACCGTAGGCAGTCAACTTTCAACTCACAACACCCTTCAAGCAGAGTCAGTTCCAAAGCAAAGGCGAGAAAGGAACAAAGCTTTACTGTGTGGGCGGCAGCTGGGAAGAAGGTGCTGGCGAAGGATGGAAAGCAAGATTCCAAGGGATGGGTCGAGAATCACGGTTGAGGGCAGTCGAGAGTCCATGCTTCCCGGCTTGGTGGTGCAGAGTTCGAGGACGATTTGCCAGCCATGCTCCGTGCATTGAAGCCGAGTGTGCTGGCTGCCTCTGGCCCCGCCGCCGGCAGCCAGCTGCTGGGCCGCTCTGGCTTTGCCGTTCTGGGGCTCAAGGAGGTGGCAGCTGCGGCTGCTGCCAAGCTCAGCCAGGCCGTCCAAGGTTGGTGGCACACCTGCTGGAGGTTCTCTGCTGCCCCTGCCGCTCCCTGCCCGCCACGACCGCCTGCCTGCGCGGCCCCAGCCTCTCTTGCTCATCAGTCCACTGCGAAGCTTGCCCTTCATCGTGTGCAGGCAAACCGGTGGGTGATGCTGGCAGCCTAGCTGCGGCGGAGGGCTCACAAGCTGCAGGGAGCGAGAGCAGCGCTGCCCCGGCCAGCACCAGCACCGGCGGCGCCCCTTCCCAGCCGGTGCAGCGCGACGAGCTGCCGTCGTCCGAGCACGGGGAGCGGCTGTTTGCTGGTGGTGAGGGGGAGGTGGGTGTGGGAATGCAGGCAGCCTGGTTTGGTGGTGGCAGGAAGAATGTGAACCGGGAGATGGGTGTCGTGCAGCGGCAGGCTTGCCATGGGGCGGCGCTGTGTGCAGGCAGCGCTCGTCGCCCTGCCCCTCCCTCACCGCCAGCGGGAAAGGCACACTCCACACTGCCCCCGCCGCTCCATCCTCCGCTCCCCTGCCGCTCTCCGTTGCTCTGCCTGAACCTACTGGGCCCTAGACACGCCCCTGCATTCTCTTGCTTCAAACTGCCGGGACCTAGACACCCGGGCACCGCTCCTGCAGCCGCTTCCTGCCTGGCCCTGCCAGCACTTGAGACCTGCCCCACCATGCCGCCCCCGCCGTGCTCCCCGCCGTGCTCTCAGCCTGCACCTGCCAGTAGCCAAGCATTCTTCCTCCCTCCCTGCTCAGCCTTCTTTGGCAGAACTGTGGACTTCGTGCCGCCCTCCGCTCAACGACGGGGGTATCCATCAGATGCCCTCCTCCCCCCTTCCTGTCCCGCTTGACCCTGTGGGCAACTGAATCGTCTCTCCCCCGCCTCCCTCGCCCCTTCCCCCCACCTGCAACTTTCGTCGCCTGGGCAACCCTGCAGGCGCAGAAGTGCCCGGGCTGATGGCTGAGGAGACGTTTGCCGGGGGGCTGGAGCGGCGGGATGCCCAGGCCGCAGACGGTGCGTGAGAATATGGATGTGGGGCGGGACAGGGGGTGGGAGCGGAATGGGGCTTGGGGAGGACGCGGCGGCAGCGGGTGCTAGGGGGCTGGAGCGGCGGGATGCCGAGGCTGTGGATGGTGCGAGAATGAGAGCGGGGCGGGATGGGGTGGTCATGGGACACGTAGGCACTGGGTGCTGGGGAGGGCCTGTGTAAGGCTGGCAGGGAGCAGAGTAGTCCAGCGAGCGCACACAGGAACGGTGACAGGTGGCAATTGCGAGCGTAGCGTCGGTTGGCTTGGTAGCCCCACCTGCCTTCCCACCACGTGAGCATGCGGTGTGCATGCCCACGTGCCTGCCTACCTGCCTGCCTCCCCACCTACCTGCCGCTTTGCCTGCTCGCCTGGCTGCATGCCTGCCCGCCTGCCTGCCTAACCACCTGCCCGCCTGCCTGCCCGCCCCCCCGCCCGCAGACATGGGAGGCCTGGACCCCGCCCACCTGCGCACCTTCAACGAGGCCGGTGAGGTGGGGGCAGTTAGCCGGGCATCCACTGGCAAGCTGCTGGGAGTGTGTGTCGGTTGGCACACAGTTATATGCTCGGTAGGCATTGCCCCCACTTACCTGGGAGGGATTCTGGGAGACACGCACAACAAACAACACGAGACACTCCAGCGTGTGTGTCCCTGAAGACGTGTGCCGGCCTCACCCCTGCCACTGCGCTGCACTGCAGATCCGGCAGAGGCCGGCAAGGTGCCGCAGCAGCCTTCGGGGCTGGAGGAGCAGTTTGGTGAGCTGGGTGCTGTCCTACACTATAATGCATCTGCTTTCATTGTTTGGGGAGAGCTCTTGTAGTGCCTGCACTCAAACCGCGGGCGTTGGGGCAGGAGGAACAGTGTGGTGAGCTGGGCTTTGTCTGTTGTCTGTCAATAATGCTGTGCTTGCGCTGTTGGGGGGAGCTCTTGTGGTGCATGCACCCAGACTGCGGCCGTCGAGACAACATGACTCCTCGACTGCTCGGAGCAGTTGGGGTTGAGGTAAAGCTACTGTCTTTCCTGTTGGGCAAGTGTGTCTGCAGTGTGTGTGAAGGGGGCTGACCAGCGATGCCCTGCCAGAGGACCACCGCTTCAAGGGGTGTGAGGCCGGGCTGGGAGGCCCTCCTTCCCGAACTGCCCGCCACCCAAAGGTATGACCGTCCTCACTTCTGCTGCCCTCATCCCTCTTGCCTCCCCCCTCCTGCCCCCCAGAGGACGAAAGCTTCAAGAGAGTGTGAGGCCGTGGGGGCCATGGGGGCAGACAAGACAAGCGTGGCTGGACACCCCTGCCCACGGAGCCGCCCTTGTTGCAAGCAGCCCTGCTTCACTTGCCCGTCGAGCCAGATGTTGTTTATGAGGCTGTTGTAAACTCGCAGCAAGCACAGGTGCCCCACAAGGTGCCACACCCAGGCACAGCCAGCGGAGGGTGGCAGCCTTTGCAGCAACCCCAATCCTCTGGACCACCACTGCGACTGCCTTGCTGCAAATCGCTGGTTGTCGGATCGACTGATGTTACAGGGCGAGGGTACAGGTTGGCTGAAGGAGGGGGGCATTGTGGGAGAGAAAGGAGAGGTGCATCCATGGGAGGCGGCAGTGCGGGACTAAAGCGTGGGGAGAGAAAGAGGACGGCTGGCTGGCTGGCAAATCGGGCAGCAACGGACCCGACTGGTGGTTCGGCAGAGCTGATGTCAGATGAAGGGGGAGGGCGGGCGAGGGGCTGGGGGCCCGCAAGCATCACTGGTATACGGGGCGCTGGGTGGCGCACTAGATGCACCAGGGAGCGAGGCCTGGGTGGGGCGCGAGGGCGGGTGGGGAAAGGGGAAGGGGTGGGGAGGAAGAAAGGGGATGGGCGGCCTCAGGGCTGCCTGTGAAAAGCGTTGGGAGTTGGAACGGGCAAGGGGAGACAGCACGCACATATAACTGGGCAGGGGGAACGAGCCAGACCAGAACAAGGGACCAAGGGGGGAGACACTAAATGCCGCCTGCGGGGACGGGGACGAGCGAGCGCAAGCGGGAGGCGGGCAAGCGGTGTATATGTGTGCGGTCGTGTGTTGTGCTGGGGCAAGCCCGGGAAGCCGGGCGATGTGTGTGGGGGGTGGGTGGGTGGGACGGCCAGGGCGCCGCCACCCGAGGGGTCGGCCTAAGCCTGCTGGTGCCACAATTGCCGGCAACCGGCGTGGGGCGGGCGGGTGTAGTGGTGGCGGCGGCACGCCTGGGAAGCAATGGCACGAGGCGTCAGGGCACGTGGTGTGTGCGTGCGGTGCGGGGGCGTCTGCATAAAAACCATCGCAGAGTGAATGAGGCAGTGCAAGGCTTTTCGGGGTGGGGATAGGAAGAAGAAGGAATCGCGCGCCACGCGGGCGCGCGCCCCGGCGGAGGGGGGCGGCTCGTGAGAGGGGCGCGGAAAGAAGACCAGTAAAGACACCGCCGGTGACCTGCTGCTAGCGTTTGCGCTGCTGCTGTCGCCGGTTTGAGAAGGCGTGTGTGGGCATGCGTAGGGGGTTTGACTGTATGGCGTGCGTCCGTCAAGGCGGCGTGCATGATGCGTGCATGGGGTGCGAGTGCGGGGCGGCCAACCGCTGGGTTGCAGCCGGCCGGCGCCAGTCGGGTTGGGTTGGGTGTACCACCGTCCGGGTGCGCGCCGGGCCGCCGCCGCTGCTGATGCTGCTGCTGAGACGTGCTGCTGCTGAGACGTGCTGCTGCTGAGACGTGCTGCTGGCAGTCTCTCTAGGGGGGCTGCGCCTTCACTCCGAGGACTCGGAGCCGGCTGCGGGCTCCACAAAGGAGCCAAAGCCCGCCTCTCCCTCCTGCAGGTACTTGGCAATGTACTGCAGGGGGCAGGACAAAGGAGCAGGAGAGGGGCAGGGGCTGGTTAAGAAGCTGAGCAAGAGGAGAGCTCGACGTGTGCACCGGCATGCCGAGGAGGCAGGTGCGAAGGGGGCAGCACCGGCAGCGGCGGCTGCAACAGCTCCCCTCCCACGAGACAGCACCACAGGCAAGCGGGCGAGCGCCCCCACTGTTGCTCACCCTGTGCAGGTTGACTTCGTTGATGCCCCCGTGGCTGTGCACCTTCTCGCCGTTGCGGAACACAATGAAGGTGGGGGTCACGCGGACCTGAAGCAGCAGGGGGGGGGCAGAGGGGCAGGACGCATGGGTGAGGCAAGGTAGGGAACACGAGTTCACGAATTGCACCGCAAACTTGCTACCAAGCCACCGCACCAACACCGCCCCCAGGTACCCTGGTTGGCTGGCTCAAGGCTACAACATACACCCACAGGCCCCGGGCCTCACCTTCCAGTCAATCATCATGGCGCGGGTGTCCTTGCTCTCGTCTCCCATGATCTGCATGAAGATGGCGTCGCTGTACTGCATGGCGGCCGCTGCGTACTTCTTGGCAAACAGCTGCAGTGGGGAGAAGAGGAGGAGGGGGCAGGGGGCGGGACGCGGTGAGGCGGGAGGATGGGTGGTGTGGTGGCTGGTGCCGTTGAGAGCGGGCACGCCGGCGCCGGCACAGCGCCAGGGCTGCCGTCGGAATCGGGCGTTATCCCGTGGCGGACCTGGCCGCCCAGCGCCGCTGGTGCTTCCCACAGGCCTAGACAGAGCCAGGGAGGGCTGCCAGCGGCTGGGGGGCTGCCAGCTGTGGCTGGGCAGGCGGCAGGGTGGAGCGCCCCCCCACGCCTGGCCCGCCCGCCCAGCTTCCCCCCGGCGCTGGCCCGCATGCCGGCTGTGTGCCCGTTGTGCGCGGCCCACCTTGCAGGGGCGGCAGTGGGTGGCCTTGCACATCAGCACAACCATCTTGTCCTTGTTGGCGGCCAGCAAGTCCTTGAACTCCTCAGGGGAGTGCACCTGCAGCACCCAAGAAAGAGCAGAGATGATGAACGGGCGTTCAAAAGCCCTGGCGGGCACCGGCGGGGGCCGACGGCACAACGGCGGCGGGCAGCCAGCCAGGCGCTGCGATCACTGGTGGTTGGCTGGTGGGATCACAAACAAACACGACCACAAATAGGCAAGTGGATGACTGTGGGGCCTGGCTGGTGGGGGGCTGGCGCGCGGGCAGCTGGGCGACGCCGTCACCGCGCCCAGGGCTGACGCCGCCGGGAGGTTTAGTCACACCGGCCAGCCAGCGAGCCGAGCTCACCGTGGTGACGGGGGCTGCAAGCTCCTCTGCGCTGGGAGCGTTGAGCAGACTGCTGGCCGAAGCCGCCGCGTTGCCCCGGCTGAGGGACTGCACCGCCTGGACGCGAAGCGCCAGCCGCGGGGCGCGCACCACCTGGCGGGCGGTGTTGCTGCTGCAAGCAACCGGGGCGCGGACCAGGCCGCTGCAAGAGGCCAGGCTGTGGGTCAGAGCGCGCTCCATGGCTGCTGTGTTTGGCGGGCGTGGGAGGGTCAGAGGGTGTGGTGAGGTGGTGTGGAGCACACTAGAGGGGGGAAAGGATGAGCAGAATGGGGCAGCCGCAGGTGGAGGAGCATGCATCAGCTCAGGCGGCTGGGTCTTAGCACAGCACGCTAGCACGAAGGTGCATGAACCTGAATCTGACGCGGAGATTGTTGTAGGGTTCCCCTCTGGCTGCTCTGGACCTTCAAGGAACCCGAATCCGGGTCGTTAAGCCTGGGTGCCGTTGGCCGGCCAAGAGGCCGCGACCCCTTGCGCTCAACCCTCGCGCTCTCGGACCCTCTCTCAACTGCCAAAGGGCACACCAGTCCCCATGTTCAGCTTGGGCGAGATGGTAGTGCTGGTGGCGGCCGCTGCCTGGGTGTTTGGTGAGTGCCGCCACCACTGGCGGCAGCAGGCGGCAGGCAGGCAGGAGCAGGCAAGGACTGACCTGTGTAGCGTGTAGCTCGTGATGGAAGCTCGCCTGTAATGCATAAACTCACGAGAAGTTGATATTGTATCGCATGTGCTGCAGGACCCAACGAGCTGCCGCGCGTCGCCCGTGCAGCAGGTGCGCACATTAACACTCACGCTTCCTACGTACTCGGGGCGAGGCGCCTCTCTGCCTATATGCATGCCGCATGCGTTTGCATGCCCAACCTGTAGTGTGCGGCCCCCAGGCCTGCAGCTGCTTCCTTGCAGCGCTTCGCATTACCCCTGTGGCTCGAATTTCGCCCAGCCCACCCCCTGCCTGCTTGTCCGCCCGCTCGCCTCCTCATCCTTCTTCCCGCAGGCCGCCTTACGGGGCAGGCCACCGGCTTCCTGTACCGCACCAGGGCCAAGTTCTTCAAATTTGCAGAGGAGACGGAGATGAACAAGGTGGGGGCCGCTGCATTTCCGGTGTGCTGCAGGTGTTTGGTGTGGTGGGAGGGCAGGGAGGGCAGGGAGGGCGAACAAAGCAGGGATGTGCTTGTGGGGGCACTTCATATATACAAGAATATGCACCCATGCACCCATGCCAAGGTGAGATCGCCGTGCAGCCGGAGATGAGCAGGGTGCTGTTGCTGCTTTCGCATATACTGTACTTGTTTGCAGGAAGGAGAGGGCGGGTGGGGGGGGTCGGACGGGCAGGCTGGTTGGTTTGCCCTGGGTGGGTGGTCGATAATGGGTCCTTCACTTGCAGGCTGCATGAGGTGCTGGCGGCTTTATCCCAACTGTTCCTCTCTCACCACTCCTGCCTATTGTTTCTGCCTAGGGTCGGGTGGGCGATAGGGTCCTTCACTCGCAGGCTACACAAGGCGCTGGCGGCATTGTACCACCTGCCCCTCTCTCACCCACTCAACTCCTGCCTTTCCTCTCAACTTGTCTCGCTCCGCTGCAGCTGCACGAGGAGGTGCAGGCGACGATGTACCAGCTGCACGCGATTCGCAGCGAGCTGCAGGGCGGCATGAGCCTCTTCCAGCCGGGGTGAGCAGGGCAGGGGGGAGGGTCGCCATGCGTGTTTCGCATTTGCAAGAGAATGAGGGGTGCCGGCGGAGTGCATGGCGAGGCGTGGCACGGGCCACGTCAAGCCGGGGTGGGGGGCGCGCGGGCCAGAGGACAGGGGCTTGTAGTGCGAGGTGGAGGGAGGGCGGGAGCCGGGGTGAGAGATGAGGCCGGAGTGCAGTGCTGAAGGACGGCCTCTTTTGGCCGGGGGGAGGGAGGCAGGGGCGGGAGGCAGACTGCAAGGGAGGCAGTGTCGTCTGCAGCTGGTGTTAGCAAACTGTATTAATGCTTGCACCCCGCGCTATGATGCGCTGTGTTCTGCCCGCAGCAAGCCTGCATCCCTTCCATATGCGCCAAGCTGCTGATACCTGCATGCTGTGCTGTGCTGTGCTCCCTGCAGGCCGCTGACTCAGCGCATGCTGTCATCCAAGCCCCTGCCTGGGGCAGAGGGGTTTGACGCCCAAGAGCAGTGGGGCCAGGCACGCGGAGGGTCCCAGGCGATGGCGGCCACGGCGCAGCAACACTCAACTGCGGCAGCACCATCAGCAGCCGCGGCGGCAATGCCGCACCGGCAGCAGCAATCGGCGGCGGCGGCAGCCACAGGAGCATCCTGGGCGGCCAGCGCGGTGCTGTCTGCTGAGCGGCAGCAGCAGCTACAGCACCTGCAGCAGCTGGGTGCTGCACATGAGGCAGCGCATGTGCCAGGGCAGCAGCAGCGACCGCAGCGGGCGCAGGGGTTCAGCCAAGAAGATGAGGAGCCACACCCCTTGACCATGCCGGTGTCAGCTGTGGTGGCGGGCCTGGCGCCAGACCGTGCCGGCAGAGCCCCTACCGGCTCAGGTGAGGCTTGCCGGCTTCTGGTGATGGAACGTTTACCTGCCTGCGCTGCCCTGCTGTGGTTCATCCCAAAAGACCTCATCCAGCCTTGGGTTTCGCTCGCCCAGCCAGTTTGGAGGCCAACTGCGGCCTTGCCGATTCGTCCGCCGTGCCCCCACGCCACCCACCATATCCCAAGGAGGCCGGCCGGCATGTATGCACACTCCCCTTGTGCCCTCTTATGCCCGTCATTCCCTCGCGTGCCCCCAACAAATTGCCAAGTTCAGGCCTCCCGGAGGCTCTTGTTCTGGGGGTGCTAGCTGCTTCTCTAACCCCCCCGCCCGCCTTCCCCTTCACCCAACAACAAACCGATCTGCAGAAGTGCTTTTGGATGCGCTAGCCGAAGAGCTGTTGGCCGCCCAGGTGCTGCGCTTCCAGCAGCAGCAGATGGCGGCGCAGGCGCAGCAGGCCGCGGCGCAGCGGCAGGCCGCGGCACAGCAACATCAGCAGGCGCAGCAGCAAGAGGGGCAAGCAAGCAGCAGCAAGGGCGGCCGGGGCATGGCAGGGTAGCAGCACCGCCAGCCGACGGGAAGCGGTAGCGCCGGCGGGCAGGCAGCTCTGCACCCCTGCCGCCCTTCCTCGTGCCTTGCAGTTGTAAGCAAGGCAGTATCTGCAGTTGCAGAAAGTGCTGACGTACAGCGAAACTTGAAGAGGGGAACAGGAAACTCGCACATTGGTACAGCACTATGAGTGCAGGAAAACTGGGGCAACTCTGCAAAGGTGGCAGTTAGCTGAAAACACTTACTCAGGAGGAGAGGTGCAGCACAACAGCAATGAACAGGCTGGCATGCACTCTCAAATATAAGCTCAAACAGCTGGCCCAGGTGCTTATGCCAGCTGGCTGCTGTGCTATGCTGAGGCCCCCGCCAGCTCAGCATCCACGGCCTGCCTGCTGGGCATGCTGGGCATGGCGCCCGCCAGCTGGATGCACAGCGCGGCTGCTGCGCTGGCAAAGCGCATCGACTCCTGGTGGCCGCGCCCCTCCAGCAGCCCCACGGCAAACGCCGCGGTGAAGCAGTCGCCTGCAAGGCAGGCAAGCGGGGAAGGAGCAAGGCAAGGAGTACAAGCGTGGGAGCTTGAACAGAGCGCACAAGCGGGCAAGCACGTGGGGGCAGAGAAGAGGGCTTAGAGGCACGGGCAAAGCGCATCCGCTCCTGGCAGCCATGTCTCTCCAGCAGGCATGCAAAGGAAACAGGGGAGTAAATAGGGTCAAGTCAAAGGAGTGGGAAAGAAGGGCGGGCCCAAAAGGGATGGGCAGCAGCATGAGCCTTTCTCAGCCCTGCACCCAGCCAGCCACACCCACCTGCGCCTGTCGTGTCCACCACCTTCTCCACCTTTTGCGCCGCTTGCCGCACCACCTCGCCCTCGCTGCCTGTGGGTCACGCAAGCACGTGAGAGAGGGGCAGGGAGGCAGGGAGAGTGATCAATGTGCCGGGTTGGCGCTGCTGTCTGCTGGCTGCTGGTAACCCTAAATCCTGACCCTATCTTGGTCGCTCGCTGAGGGATCGCTGTTGTTGCTGCCCACCCCCGCCCACCCCGCTGTCATCCCAGCAGCGGCGGCCCACGCACCAACGACCAGGCTGCCGCGCGAGCCCAGCTTGACCAGGACGGTGCCAACCCCCTGCGCCTGCAGCGAGCGAGCCGCAGCCACAATCTGCTCCTCGCTCTCAGTGGGCATGCCTATGCATGGGAGCACAGGGGTGTGGACGAGTGTTAGTGTGGTCACCGCGCGCGAGCAGCCGCCACAACAGGGTCCTCAATCTCTCCTGGGCATGCCTGCACAGAAGGGGGCACAGGGGCCTAACAGGGGAGGGGTGCGGTCAAACAGCGGTGGTGCCCACGCCTTGCGACCGACAGAGCGCGCAGTCCCACCACCATTTGCTCCTCCACTATTGGGGGGCACGCCTGCAGGGGGAGAGTTTGGGACTGCGCCAGGCAGGGCGGGCGTGGCAGGTGGGCAGGTTTTGAAACACAGAGGGTGCGTACCAGCATGGGAAGCAGCAGGGCGCAAGCACCCAACAGGTGGCCAGGGCTTCCAGTCCAGGGCGCAAACATGGCTCCCGGGGCATCCACCCACTCTGCCCCCGCTCGTTGCCCTGCCCCCGCTTGTTCCCCACACACAGCGCACCCAGAGGGGTGCAGGCGGGGGCGGGGAGTGCAGCCTGCCAGCTGAACTGCCCAGCCCCCCTGTGCCCACCCCAGCCCAGCCAGCCTCTGTCCAGCCTTTGTCAAGCAAGACCTCCCACCCACCTGTCAGCCCCTGCAGCTCCGTTTCGTTAGGGGAGAGCACGGCCAGGCAGCGCAGCAGGTCGGGGCTGATGGGGTCGGTGTCCCCGCCCGCATCCAGCACCACAGGCACGCCCGCAGCGTGCGCCAGCTGCATGGAAAGGGGAGAGAAGGGGCAGGAAACACCCGGTGTAGATGGTCAGTAGTGGCGTTGTCTGAGTCCAGCACGACCGGCACGCCCCCAGCGTGCGCCATCTGAACGTTAAAGGGAAAGAGTGGAGGTGTGTAAAGCATGTGTCAGTGGGGCGCTGCAAAGCGCAGCTTCACAAGCATCCCACCGGCCTTGCATCCTCCCGCCACTGCCCCTCCAAGGCAGCCTATCTTTCCATGAAACCACCCAGCATCCTTCAAACCCACCCATCCACCCACTCCCAGCTCCTGACCCACGCCCTGCTTCACCTGCGCCACCCGCATGTTCACTTCCTCGGGTACCTCCCGCGCCCCGCTCCCACCACACTCACCCCATTGAACCCCTGTTCACACACAACAGCACAGGCGTCAGGTCCCACCTGCGCCACCCGCGTGTTCACTTCCTCGGGTATCTCCCGCTGCAGCAGCACCGCGCCCGCCCCCTGGACGGCGGCAACCGCTCCCTCCCCAAGCTCCCAGGGCGCTGTGTTGGCGCCCCCGTGGATGATGATGCGGTTGTCGCCTGCATTAGAGGGATACGGGAGGGGTCCGGGCGGCAGGAACGGCACCGGCTGTAGGAGGGAGCGCAGGTAATGGTTGGTAAGATGGGAGCGCAGCGGGCGGCAGGGGCGTCTGGGGCAAGACACGTGCGTGGTGGGCTGGGACGCTGTGCGTGACGTGGGCGCGGCAGCAGGCAGCTGTGTTGAACCGATTGCCCCAGCCAATTCCCGGCACCCGCGCCATAGCAAGAGCCTGCCCACCTGGCCCCCTTCCCGCCCACCCACCATCTGGTTCCAGCAGTATGACAGCTGTCCCGCTGGGGCCCTCCACGTCACGCACAAGGGCTGTGTCCACCCCGTACCCCTGCAGGGCCTGCCGCAGCCTGAATTCGTGGCGGAAACGATGCAGGCTTGCGCTTAGTGGAAACCAATGGATGCGAAGAAGGGCTAGAGCACACGCCCTGCGGCCGCCGCTGATGCAAGGCAGGCAGCTCACATGCCCGCCTGCGCGTCGAGCCCCACTTGAGCCACGAGTTTTGTGCTGCATCCCAGGCGGGCAGCTGCGGCCGCTTGGTTGCCGCCCTGGATGGGAGAAGGGCAAGCGGGCAGGAGCAAGCGGGTAGTGGTGGGCAGACGGGCAGGCGGGAGTGGTGGCAGGCGGGCGCGGAAACGGCGGCGGCGGCGGCGCACCTTGCCGCCGGGGACCCAGGCCAGGTGGTGCGCCGCCAGCGTCTCCCCTTTGCTCGGCACTCTCGTCAGGGACAGCACCAGGTCGGCGTTCACGCTGCCCGCGACCGCAATGTGCTGCGCCATGATCGCGGAGCGTGCTGAGACCTTGAGATATTCGGTCGATGTATATATAGCCAGAAGGCCTAGTATGGGGAATCGGGACTGTCTCCAGTTTTTGGCTGCCGCGCCTGCTGCGAACTGAAGAATTGAGGGGAACTGGCGCGACGACACGGCCTCCACCATACTGCTCGCACCAGATTCGATCATTATTGCTAATTACTGAGACTCGCGCACAATGGCGCCGCCCAACGCCACTGGATTCAGGAACATCACCATACAAAACGGGGGCAAGTGGGCGGCCCAGATGCGTTTTCAAGGCAAAAACTTGAAGAACGGCACAACGCACCCCACGCCCGAGGAGGCGGCGCACCACGCCGACATGTGAGCCCAAGAGGCACGGCGGCGGGCGGGCGCGGCGGGCGCTCTACCGGCCGTTTCTCGTCACCACTGCCCCTGATTCCCCTGTACCCCGCTGCAGCCTCTTCTATTTCATACACGGCAACGATGCTGAGTTCAACCTGCCGGAGCGCATGACACCCGCGCTCCTGGCGCGGCTGGACGGCTACGCCGACGTACACGCGGTGGGCGGGTTGTGGCTCGCCGTTTCGACGGTGGCTGGTGGTGGCTCGTCTTGGACGGCAGCTTCCTCGTGCTCACAGGGCAGCATTCATACAGTCGGAATGTATCCGAGCACCGCCCGTTCGTCCTGCTTCCCACATGTTTGCCCCCTGCAGTACCTGGCGGAGCGCAAGGCGGAGTGGGACAAGAAGGCTGATGCGCGCTTTCGCGGCGGCTTGTCCAAGTTCCGCGGCGTGAGCTGGGACAGATCAAAAAATGTTTGGGCGTACAACGTAAGGACTGCACATTGGCGCAAAAAGCAGACTTTTACTGCGGAAGAGGACGCAGCGCACGGGTACGATCGAGTGGTCATCCGCCTGAAGGGCAGGTGAGGCAGGTGTGCCGTAGTCAAGAGCAGGCTGCTGTTAACTTGCCCGGGGGGTGCTTTGCATTGCCGTGGTCAGGCGGGAAGACCAATGATTGTGACAGGATTGGTTCTGGTCTTTGCCCAAGCCCCAATCCTCCATGCTCCACTGCCTATGGCAGGTCCGCCCCCACCAACTTCCCCATTTCCGAGTACGTGGCGGCGGGCGACATCACCGAGGCAGAGCTGGACGAAATTGATGCACAGCTGGCAGCTGGGAAGAAGCCACCGGGTGAGCACGAAATGTGGTGGCACGGGCCCGGCCAGTACGTGGGCGGAGGGCCCAAGCATTAGATGGCCACAATGTCGTGTTGTGGTTGGGTTTATTGGCGGGCCAAACTGAGTAACGTATGGCAGCTGGCGTGCTGAATGTGGAATCTGAGGCAGGATTGCAGAGCAAATCAAAGAGCGAGCAAGCTGCCCAGTGTGTTCCCTCCCAATCCGGTCCCCCACGTTCCCTGCCCGCCCCTCTGCACCACACCCGCGTCTGCACCCCTGCCCCGCCTCCACCGCTTCTTTCCTGCAGCCATCCCCGACAGCGCCAAGGGCAAGGGCAAGGGCAAGGCGGCGCCCCGCCAGCGTGGCGCGGCAGCAGCTGCAACGCCCCGCCAGCGCGGCACAGCAGCGGCGGCGGCCACAGGCGGCATGTCTGGCGGCAACGGCAGCGGGACGGTGGCGGCGGCGCAGGCAGAGGAGGAGCAATACAGCAGCGACGACTCGGGTGAGCATGTATGAAGGGTGTGTGGAGGGGCCTGAAAGGCGGGTGGCTGGCTGGGCTAGGGTGCAACTAGCGGCCCTGCTTGGCCGGCTGCTTGTGCCTCCTGCCTGCCGGCTTTTCACCTGCCCGACACCCGCTTGCCCAGCCTCCTTTCCCTCCCCCCAGCCCTCCAGCATTGCTTGGCCTGTCGGCCTCTCGCTTGCACAACTCCTGCCGCGCCTTGCGCTGGCAAAACGTTTCACTCTACCTCACTCTGCCCCTGTCACTCTATGCCCTGATGCCCACCCTTTGCACTGTACCTCACCTTATCACCCCGCCGGTACTGCTGCCCTTCTTGACCCTCTGCAAAGAGCTGTTGGTCCAACCCTCTTGCTGTGGCATGCCTCTTTTCTGTCCCCCCTTGCAGCCTTCTGGAGCGCCGAGGGCGAGGCGGAGCTGCTGGGCGGGGCGCGGGGGCGCTCCTACGGCTATGCCTCCGCTGGCAATGCCAGCGAGGCAGGGGAGGAGGAGGAGGAGGAAAGCGAGATGTGAGCTGGGGAGGGGTGAGGGGTGCTTGTGTGGGCGAGGACGTGGCAGAGGGGGCAGATGCGGGCTCAGGGGGGTGCAAAGCAGAGGTGGGTGCAGGAGAAAGAGACTGGGGCTGGGGAGGGGGGGTGAGATGTGCATTTGCAATTGGCCCAGAGGATGCAGCTTGGAATGGGCAAGGGTGCTTCCAGATGATCAGATCCACTCTGCCATGCCCCATCTGGCGCCATTTGGCGCAGCCTGCCGCAGCCCTGTGTCGCTTGCGTGCTTGACACCTCTGCTGCCTGCACTTTCTCTGCTGCCGCCGGCGGGGAAACTGTTGCATTGCAGTGCTTCCTACTCTCTCTCTTGCAGGGATGAGGAGGAGTACGCTCAGCTGGTGGAGGAGTGTGAGCAACTGGTGAGTGGCTCGTTCTGGGTTCTATTTCCCATGTCCCCTCCTCATGCGGCGCCACGCCCTGTTTGCCTGATTTTGCGCTTGATGACCTGCCAGGAACAGCCAGCAAGAGGCGGCGTCTGAAGACGCTCGGTGGCTTTTCATGCCTGTGTACTGAAGGCGGTGCAGGGGGGTGCAGCTTGTGTGCTTTTGCAGGGTGAGCGGCAGGGCAGTATGGCACTGACAGCGCTGCTGCAGTGGCCGTCTGATCACCCCCCTGCTTGCATGCCTGCATCTCTCTGCCCACCGTTGGCTGCCTGCCTGCTTGTGCGCCTGCCTGCCTGCTTGTGCAATGTCTGTTGCCTGCTTCCACTGCCCACGCACCCACCTGCCTGCTTACACCGACTCCCAGCCACCCAACCTGCCACCCACCTTCCCACCTTGCGCCTCGCTCCGGCCAGCACTTCGCCTGCCTGCCGCTTGCCCTACCCCTACAGCGGCAGCGGCAGTCACCAAATGGGGGCCCTCTTGCGGCGCCAGAGCCGCTGTGCCCCTGGCGGCTCAGCAGCAGCCAGGTGCCAACAACCATCAAGCTGTGTCAAACATCCGCCCCGCCTGCACCCTGCATGACTCATGCAGGGCGTGTTCCAAGACCTGGAGGAGATGAGGTGAGTAACCTGGAGGCTGGGCTGTGGTGTAAGAGGATGGGCCTGTGGAGGGATGTGGTGGGGCATGGCAGCGCCAGCATGTGGTTGAGGAGGAGGAGTGGGAAGCAGAGATGGAGCGAGGTGGGTGCACGTGGCGGCAGATGAGCGCCGAGGTGTGGACCTGCCAAGCAAAGTCATTCCCTGTCCCATGCACGGTGACACGGGGACCTTGTGCAAGTTGCCACTGCATCAACTGGCTTCTGCTGTGCAATTCCCGTTCTTTGCAGGGAGGACTTCCGGCGCCTGCGCCTCAGGGATGTGGAGGAGGCGGCGGCACTGCTGGAGGCGGCGCGCGGCACGGCGGCAGAGGATGGGGCACGGGGGGCGCTGGAGGAGATGCAGGACGACGTCAATAGAATGGGTGAGTGGCTTGAGCTTGACGCCTGTGGTTGTTGGCAGCTGTCTAAGAAGTGGGTCGGGGGGCATGGTGAGGGCGAGCGGGCCGGAGCGGCGCTGGGAGCCAAAGTCATGCAAGCAGCAGGGAGGTGCAATATCTCTTTTGGTACCTGGGTTGAAGACTTTGTGGAGGAGGGGCCCGCCCGGGGGAGGTGCACCCGCACCGCACGGGGTGAGTGAGGCATGCACCAGGTCGGCTCTTGGCTTGAGGAGATGAGACGGGGATGGAGGCGGCATTGCACATGGAACGCCTCACCGCACTGCACCGCACTGCGCCGAGCCTGCTGGCACACCGCACCTTCCCCGCCTTCCCCCTCCTGCTGTTGCTCAATCCTGCAGATGAGATCATGCCCTCCGATGAAGTGCTGCTGTCCACGATGCTGAAGAAGCAGCTGGAGGACGAGGCAGCCTGGCGGCGCGACCTGGTCACACGCTACCCGATGGGAGCGCACCTGATCCTGGAGGGTGGGTGGGAGGGTCGGTGGGCAGGCCGGTGTTTGTTCTGATGGTGGGATGGGGAGAAGGGGGCAGGTGGCAGCATGCGAATTATGCTTGGGGTTGAGTAATAATAGCAACGGCTGCGGGCCGCGGCTGCCTCGGCTGCTTACTGTGCCCGCTTGCCTCCGCCTGCATTCCCCCATCTCGCCGCGCTGCTCTCACTGTCGCCTGCCAAGCTCTGTGCCTTGCCGTCTCCCACCCTTCCCTGCCCCCCACCCTTCGCGCCACATGCCGGCACTGCAGACTCGTGCAGGCCAGGCAACAGCACCCATCCCCCATGCCGGCTCCACGCCACTTGTATATTTGTTCCATCCCTTGCGTGTGTGTGCAGACTCACGCCTGTGGCTGGACGACGGCTCCCCCAACCTGCCTGCCATGCTCAAGGAGCATCAGTTTCTGTCGGTGGGTGGCTTTGGCTTGTCAGTGTGGGGGATGGCAACAGCAATGGACGGATGGGTGGGGTCAGATGGGGTGGGGTGGGGGAGTGTGGTGGACGCTCAGAAATGGGCGGGTGGCTCGGTCGCACGCCTGGCCAGCTCGACTTGGTCCAGTGCCGTTCACGACTCCCTGGGTGGAGAGCTCAATTCAACCTGGTCTCTTGAACTGACAACAACTACTTTGCTACGAATGCCTAGCACTCGGCATTGACTGATGAGGTGGTCCTCCCGGTCTCTGCAGCTGGAGATGGGAGAGTTGATGTACGACATGCCCGACGGTGAGGGAGAGAGGGAGAGAGAGGGAGAGAGGGAGAGAGAGGGAGAGGGAGTGGAGGGAGCAGGGGAAAGGCGTGGTGGGTTGGGCAAGGGAAGGGGAGCGGGAAAGCAGGCTGGGTGCTGGGAGAGAACGAAGGAGGAGAGGGTTTGAGAGGATGGAAGTGAGGGATAGGCACAGAGGGCGGGCTGCGGGGCCACCCCGGCCAGCAGGCGTGGGGTGCCCCGCTGCCCGGCGCCCGCAGCAGCACGAGCACCCGCTCCACTGAGCTCTTGTGGGCGCGCCTGCTCAGCTGCCAGAGCACCCTGCCGATGATGTAGCTTTACCTTGCATCCCCCAGCCTGCCACACCCTGCCGAGCTCTGGCCCACGCTTAGTCCGTTTGCCGCTCTTGCTCTCGTGCCCCCCTGCCTCCGGTTACCGGCGGTTCCCCCCGCCCCGCTGCAGACTCCACCCGCTCGTGGTTCTCCCACAGCCTGGCCGAGGTGGACCGCGTGTTTGAGGAGCGAGGCTACGACTTCAACGCGCCCGTCACGTCGGAGGATCACCTGCAGGTGGGTGGGATGCTGCATGTGTGGTAGGCCATGAGCAGGAGCATGAGCAGGAGGAGACACAAGCAGGACTTGCCCCATGCAAGGGCCCGTTTGGCCCACCATTTAGGGCCCTAAAAGGCCCGCAGCCTTCAAGGCCAGGCGCCTTGCTGC